>ML111050.1:0-57488 GCA_003697995.1 Taxidea taxus jeffersonii
GGCTCAATAAATGGTTATTGAAAAAATAAAATGCTTTTTGCCTACTTAAAAAAAAAAAAAGAAATATAAGAAAAGACTAATCAAGAAACAAGAACCAGAGGAAGCAAACGATAACAAAATAACACACATAGGTTGTGACATATCGATAAATACTATGAGTCTAAACTGTCTAAATACACTAATCAAAAGACAGAAGATAGGCAGAATAGGCTTAATAAAAAAGTCGCCTGCTATATGTTGTTTACAAGAAATGTACTTCAAATACAATTCTGTAAGTGGGTTGAAGGAATAAAAAATCTTAATCATTAATATTTTAGAAAAAAACACATTAGAGCTAATAATATTATTATCATAAAGAATGGAATTAAAAAATTAAAAATGGAATTTATACAATGATATTTTAAAAGATTTATCTATTTATTTATTTATTTAAAACATTTTATTTATTTATTTGACAAACAGAGATCACGAGTAGGCAGAGAGGCAGGCAGAGAGGGAGGGGGAAGCAGGCTCCCTCTGAGCAGAGAGCCTGATGTGGGGCTTGATCCCAGGACCCTGGGATCATGACCTGAGCTGAAGGCAGAGGCTTTAACCCACTGAGCCACCCAGGAACCCCTATTTATTTATTTTAGAAAGAGAAGGGGAGAGTGGAAAGAGGGAGGGAAAGGAATAGAGAAATAATCCCAAACAGACTCTGTGCTGAGTGCAACGCCTGTGGGGCTAGATCTCATGATCCTTGAGATCATGACCTGGACTAAAACCAAGAATCAGATGCTCAACCATCTGAGCTATACAGGTGTGCCTGTAATGATTTTTTAAATCAATATCCTAGGAAGACCTAATAATCCTAAATGTAAGTGTATCAAACAAAGGACTCGAAGTACATGAAACAAAGAATTACAGAGCTGAAAGGAGAAATAGAAAAGTTGGGGCACCTGGATGGCTCAGTGGGTTTAAAGTGGGTTTAAAGTTTAAAGTGTCTCAGGTCATGATGCCAGGGTCCTAGGATTGAGCCCCACATTAGGCTCTCTGCTTGGTGGGGAGTCTGCTTCCGCCTCTCTCTGCCTGCCTCTCTGCATACTTGTGATCTCTGTCTGTCAAATTAAGAAAAAAAAAAAAAATCTTAAAAAAAAAAAAAAGAAAGAAAAGTCTACAATTTTTCATTTGGAACTTAAATGCCACATTTTAATAACTAGCAAATTTACTAGGCAAAAATAAGCAAGGGTATATAGATCTCAAAAAATGCAAACAAGATACAATTAACATATGTAGAACTCTCAACAGCTGACTATAGTTTTTTCAAGCATGCAAGAAATAATTCTTCAAAATCCTGAGCCACATATTTAAACAAATTTAAAACATTTAAAATCACACAGAAACTTTATCTTAACAAAATTCAAGCTAGAAATCAGAAACATTAGAAATAAGGGAAGTTCTGGGACGCCTGGGTGGCTCAGTGGGTTAAGCCGCTGCCTTCGGCTCGGGTCATGATCCCAGCGTCCTGGAATCGAGTCCCACATCGGGCTCCTTGCTCTCCAGGGAGCCTGCTTCTCCCTCTGCCTGCCACTCTGTCTGCCTGTGCTCGCTCTCCCTCTGACAAATAAAAATAAAAAATTAAAAAAAAAAAATTGTTAGAAATAAGGGAAGTTCTTTAACAATTAAATTTCACTCCTTAGGACAAATAAATAAAGTAAGCAGAGGAAATGGAAGTAATAAATAGCATAGATCAAAGCAATTGAGAATAGGAAAATAGAGAAAATTCAGAAAACAAAAAGATGGTTGTATCAAAAAAATAGAAAAAAGTAATAAGATGTTTCAAGACTGACAAAAAAATAAAGACACAATCATTAATATTAGGAAAGAAATACAGTCTATTACTAAAGATCCTGGTGCATTCATTAAAAGGATAATAAATACCATAAATATTTATGTTTCTAAATTCAACAACTTAGAATATAAACAAACTTTTTCAAAACAATACACTATTAAAACTGAGCCAAGATGAAATAGATAATCAGAACCATCCTATAACAATTAAAGTAATTGAATTTGTAATTAAAACACTCCTGAAAAAGAAATTTCCAGGCCCAGGTGATTTCATTAGAGAATTCTGTCAAACATTTTAAGAATGAACTCCAATATAAAATCTTTTCCAGGGAATAGAAAGAAATAAACCATTCCATGAGTTTTATGAGAGCACAATTATCCTGATACCAAAATCTGAGACAGTACAAAAAGTAAAATCTGTTTGTTTATAAATAAATATTTATTAATTTATAAAAATTACATAAAAATCTAATAAATTTACAAAATTAATCCGTATATTCTTATACTCCCCCAATCAACAAAATATTAAGAAACAGTTACAACAATGTATAAAAAATAAGTCTAGCATGACCAAGTGATGTTTATTATTGAGATATAAATTTGTGTTTGACTATCAATGAATGCAATCCATTGTATTAACAGGTTAAAATGGAAAGTTACATTATATCAATTGGTACAGAAATAGTGTGACAGGGGCACCTGGGTGGCTCAGTGGGTTAAAGCCGCTGCCTTGCGGCTCCAGTCATGATCCCAGGGTCGTGGGATCGAGCCCTGCATCGGGCTCTCTGCTCTGCAGACAGCCTGCTTCCTCCTCTCTCTCTCTGCCTCTCTGCCTATTTGTGATCTCTGTCTATCAAATAAATAAATAAAAATCTTAAAAAAAAAAAAAGAAAGAAAAAGAAGGGACGCCTGGGTGGCTCAGTTGGTTAAACAGCTGCCTTCGGCTCAGATCATGATCCCAGCGTCCTGGGATCAAGTCCCACATCGGGCTCCTTGCTAGGCAGGGAGCCTGCTTCCTCCTCTGCCTCTGCCTGCCTCTCTGTCTGCCTGTGCTCTCTCTCTTTAACAAATAAATAAAAATTAAAAAAAAAATAGTGTGACAAAATTCAATAGTCATGAATAACACTCTTGGCAAGGTCAGAAGAAGGGAGAATTATCTGAACTTGTGGGTGAGCATCTTCAAAAAATTCTCCAGCTAACAATACTCTGTGCATGGGTAAAAATTGACTGCTTAACTCAAAAATGGGGAACAAGGCCAGATGTCCATTTATGTTCAACAGAATGGTAGAAATTCTAGCCTCTGATGTAATAAAATTTTCCCTGTATATATATGTCATGATAATTTATGAAGAATGTCCATAGGAGTCTAGGAAAAAAAAAAAAAAACACACCCTCAGATAAGCGAGATAAGTGAGTTCAACTACCAGAATACAAGATCAACTCATAAAAATCAATATTATCTGCAATTCTTTATAACAATGATGAAAATGAAGAAACCCCCCCCCAAAAAAAAATCCAATTCACAATCACTCCAAAAAAATGAAATACTTAATGAGCAGGAGTATAGATCTCAAAAATACAAACAAGATACAATTATATATAGAATGGTCAACCTAACACCTGAGTACATTTTTTTCAAGCGCATGTGAAATAACCCCTAAAAATTCTGAGCCACAAAATTAAATAAATTTAAAATATTTGAGATCATACAAAAACTTTATCTTAATGAAACTGAAACTAGAAATTAGTACTATTAGAAATAAAGGAAGTTCTCTAATAATTAAAGTTCACTCCTCCAGACTAGAATAAGAACAAATATTTAATAAAATGAACACAAGACTTATGTGGTAAATTTCATAAAATGCTGATGAAAGAAATCAAACACCAAAATAAATGGATACACTGTGTTCATTGATTGGAAGACTGAATAAAGTAGGTCAATTTTCTTGATTGATTAATAGGCCCATTGAAATTCCCATTAAAATCCCAGAAGGATTTTTGTGGACATTTTTAGATTTGTATGAATGGCACAGGACCTAGATTTAAAAAAAAAAAAAAAAAGGACAAAGCAGCATATAGTGGGAGAAATCTCTTACCCAATTTACCCTTTACTAAATCCCTATGGTAATCAAGAAATGTGTGACTTTCATAAGCGGAAGGACAGACACATAATTCAATGGAACAAATAGAGGACCCAGAAATAGACCCACACAAATACATTCAAGTAATTTTGCAAAGGTGAAAAAGCAATTCAATGTAGAAATAACAGTCTCTTCACCAAATGGTGCTGGAACAATCGTAAATGCATGGTGTGCTACTACTGACAACATTAATTCTAACTTTGGCCCTCCATCTTGTTCTTCCCTCTGGTGCACAGATGGTGCCAGTTTTGAGATCCTCTGGCGCACACAGATGGTGCCAATTTAGATAACTATCCTGTGGTTTCACTACCATGCCCCTAGCTCCGTAAAACCTTGGAATAAGGTCAGAATAGCTGCAGAGAATGGATGGAGAATAGGTGCCCTGGATCATCTATCCATCTACCCCATCAATAAGTTATTCTGAATAAAACTTCATAAACAGTATGGAGTGGCTTGCTTCATTTTTTGGTATTAAAGTGACTTTTCAGTGTGAAGAATATGTTGCTGACCCTCTTCTACCTTCAAACAACTGGTGAAGTAGGCAGAATACCAGAAACAAAACAAGCATAATGAAGGGGCTGTGCCAGGGAATGCGTTGCCCATGGGGGAAATCCCAAGCTGGCTGGCCACCACCATGTGCTGATACATGACCAGGTTTTTTGAGCATTTTGGACCAGACTGAGTATGGAGACCACCCAGGGATTGTTCGATACCTATCTGAAACAGTGGGGGAGCAAAAGGGCTGAGAAGAAGTGGTAGCTTGGGTTAGGACTATAAGATATAGAAGAATGTTATGTTAAATGTTATGTGTTATGTTAAATGGGTTTGAGATATCAAAAATAGCCTTAGTCGCTGCTCAACCTGCCTTGAGACAAATGTTATATAACACAGGCATGGGTGAGAATCACAGGTGCTTAGTTAATCTGATTGAATAAATGCTAGCATTAAGATAACCTGGCCTAACAAAGGGGATGTTCTCTCTCCATTATGCTGGAGCTCTATGGAAGAGCTATAAATAATTATATGTGAACTAGGAATGAAACATGCCAGTTATACCTAGAATTTTAGAGGCCAGATGAAGAGTTATTTTCTTCTGGTATGAAAGGCTGTATCTTACAGTCAGCCCCTGGGGCATGGTACAGTATTTTACAGTATCTGCCCTTCTCCCTGTGGTTAATCAACATGTTGCTACCATAGCTGCAATGGTGGCTGACTTAAGACTGAGACTTTGTCATAGGGACATAGATAGGTTGAAAAACAGGAAAACAACAACAACAACAACAACAAAGTATCATACAGATCATATAATGGTAGAAAGTGGGCTTGTCAAGTTCTCTCAAACAGTTGTGGCAAGAGCTATTATCTGGGACCCTGATAGTCTTGCTAAGTCTGTAGAACATGCTGCCTAAGGGAAAGCAATTTACTCCCTTGAAGGAAGGCTCAAAAAAAGCCAGCTGTGTCACTAAGTGTCCCTCCACTAATGGAGGAATCTCAGGGATCTAGAAGCCCTCCCCTAGAGACTAGGTCAGCATTGCCCTCTAATGGGTGCAGTAGGGGGTAATTGGAGGCTCCATGTTGAATTAACCATTTATTGGTTTCACACTAACAGACTGTATTAGCTCTAATAGACATTGGAGTTGAATGTACCTATCTATGGAAACCCCTCACAATTTCAGGGAGAAATAAAGGTTATTGACAATTCTAGGGAACAAATTATCAAGGTCAGATAAACTAGTCTCTCCTACAGATGAGCAGGCTTCCTCTCCACTGTTTTCAAGTGCATATAATATTTCCCTCATTCCTGATTATATTATGGGTATAGATTTATATACAATCTGGCCTAACTACAATGGCAGGTGAATTCAGGTTGCATATTCAAGCAGTGAAACCCATTGTCATGGGTCATGCAAAATGAGAACCTGTACAACTGCTGATTCCCAGAGAATATATATATATAACATGGGGCGCTTGAGTGGCTCAGGGGGTTAAAGCCTCTGCCTTTGGCTCAGGTTATGATCCCAGAGTCCTGGGATTGATCCCTGCATCAGGCTCTCTGCTCATCAGGGAACCTGCTTCTCTTCCTCTCTCTCTCTGCCTGCTTCTCTGACTACTTGTGATCTCTGTCTGTCAAATAAATAAATAAAATCTTAAAAAAAACCCATATATATAAATATCAGTTACAGGAGAGTGGGGGGACATATTGGGATTATAACTACCATTAAAGAATTTAAAAAGATGGGGGTAATGAGGCCTGCTCAATTCCATTCAGTAGTTCTTTGTGGCCTATAAAGAAATCTAATGGGACCTGGTGAGTGGAAATAGATTATAAGGAACTCAACAAAGTTACTCCTCTCATCTATCCAGTAGTGGCTAATATAGTCTGCTGTTAGAAAGTTACAGCATCCATTAAGACAAATTATTGTGTACTGGATCTATCAGCATTCTATTAGGAATTGAATCCAAAGACCAATTCATCTTCATATTGAAAAGACAATGGGCCTTCTAGGCATTTTCCCAGGGGGAGCTCCATAGTCCCTCAATTTGTTACAGGATGGTAGCCAGAAATTTGGAAAAACATCTTGCCAAAGGAGATGGTGCTTTATAATTATGTAGATGATACCATGTTAACTTGTGATGATTTATCCTCCATGTCTTAAGAAGCCATGTCATTGCAGGTATACTTAAAGTCAGGAGGATGGGAAGTAAATATCAACAAGATCCAAAGGCCAGGTCAGTCAGTAAATATCCTGGGTGTCTGGGCAGGTAAGACAAAAATGATGCCAGAAGTGGTCATTGATAAAATACAAACTTTCCCTAAAAAGGTAAAGAAATTGCATGCTTTTGTTGGTGTATTGTGTTACTGGAGACCTTTTATTCTCAATCTAACACAGATATTAAGACCATTATACGCCTTGGTTAAGAAGAGAAGCTGATGAGCACCTGGGTAGCTCAGTCATTAAGCATCTGCCTTCAGCTCAAATCATGGTCATGGAATCCTAGAATCAAGCCCCACATCAGGCTTCCTGCTCAGTGGGGAGTCTGCTTCTCCCTCTGTCACAACTCCTGCTTGTGTTCACTCACTTACTGTCCTCTCTCTCTGTAAAATAAATAAAATCTTAAAAAAAAAAAAAAGAAAGAAAGAGAAGCTTATGGGATTGAGTGCTAATCAAGAGGCTTTCTGAAAGGTAAACATGATAGTATAAAAAGTACAGGCCCTGGTGATATTAATGCCAGATGCGAGTTATGTATTAGCTGTAAATTCATATCCAGGGGATTTGGCTGGGGCTTGCGGCAATGACAAAAATTCAAAGTCAATTATAGTTATTTGCATAAGTTCAATAAGAATCTGTTCTTCTTGTAATGTCACCACTGGGAACATTGGCTGTGTTACCAAGGCTTTGAGTGGAATGTCATATTTGAGAGAGATATGCATAGGCTTAGCTGTGGCCAGACAGCTTTATGGAATTAAGGTTGATTCTATGAAGCCAATGAAGCCCTTTGGGAGAAAAAAAAAAAAAAAAAAAAAAAGTGGCCTGATACCTTGCTTATGGGTTTCCCAGGAGCCTTATCAGGTAAAGAAGAAGGGTCACTTTGTGGCAGCCTCAGTACCTAAAACTATTTTGGGGACCTCAAGAAGAATCTCCCTTCTATGTGCCTCAGGCATTCTTCACATCACTGTTTCCATGCTCTCTGCCTCCAGGTTGTTTGTCTGCCTTCTCCCCAGGAGCAGTGCTGTTCCATCATGGCTCTATCCCAGCCAAACCTGCTGACCTTTAAAACTCCAGCTTTAAGCCTTGCTCATTGCAAAAATTCAGCTCCTCTTATTTTCCAAGCTTTGGGGAAACGTTCTCCTTGTTCATTCTCTTGGGTGCTCTTCTCTCTCTTGCCCTTCACACCACAGTGCCCCCTATCCATTTCTCCCCTAAACCATATTGCTGTACTTTCTACCTTCAAAATGACTTCTTTTCTCCCTTTAGTTGTGGAGTTTGTTTTGGCAGCCTTCTAGGCTGATTTCTGGGGTATTTAGTCTTATTTATAATTTAAAAACAGCTGCCCTCTATAAGAGGATGGAAAAACAAGCTGTATTTGGAAATAAAGATGAGTTAAGTGGTTGCCAGGTGTTAGAGAACGGTTTACAAGAGTGGTGGGAGACATGAATGTGGTTATAATAGGGCAAAATGAGAAATGCTTGTAGTAATGGATCTTTTTCTAAATCATAACTTTGATAGTGGATACACAAACCTACACAGGTGATAAAATGTATAGTTAAACATGCACACAAAAATACACATGTGCAAGCAAAACCAGGGAAATTAAAATATTAATAATGGCTTATTTTAGTATCAATATCGATATCCTGGTTGTCATACTACAGTACATTTTTTCAAGTTGTTACCATTTGTGGAATATAGGGCAAGATTTTTCAGAATCTTTTCAACTGCATGTGAATCCACAATTACAATAAAATACAAATAAGTGCATAGATGTAAATTATTCATAGAATGCAAAGATTTTCCTATGTCCAAAATGTAATACTATGAACCATACTACTATAATGCCTAATAAAATCTAACAAAGTATCTTTTTAACAACATAATTTTTGCCAAAAGAAACAATCCCTATGGTCATAAATTGATGAGGGAGGACAATAATGGGATATTACTCTCATAGCGCTAGACATATTTAACATTTATTTAATATATGAAGAGTATTTTTTTAGCACCCATTAAGTCAAAGGAATGAAAAGATAGATCATAAAATATAGGAAGAAAATTGGGACTCTAACATAAAACTGAAAGCCACAAATATGTTTTCTAACATTACAGGAACAGGCTGAAATCAGTTCTCAAGGGGAAAAAAGAAAGTCAAACTAGAAATTTATTTTATGTACCTTGGTGGTGAGATGTATCTTCTAAGAACTGCTTAATTTGGGTCTTCCCTCTTGTGTATTTGGAGTGTATACTGCTTACAACATCCATGAAACTTCAAACTACTCCCACCTCAACCTGAAATAGTTCTGGTTTGGTAGAACTCAAATATTAAAAAAGAAAAAAATATATATATGGATATAGATAGATAGATAGATATAGATACATAAAATCTTTAAATGTTTCATACATTTAAAATTTTAAGTTATCTTTTCCCAAGTACATTTGGTTTACTTCTGCCTGAAGAAATTCATAAGGACAAGCTGCTATATGCCTTCTTCAGATATATATGGAGAACCATACATATTATTATAAATATAAGTGTAACACAAATTAATATTTGTGAGTTATATCTTATTTTTAAAAATGGAAATTATTTAAAAAATTACAAATTATTTACAAAATAATATGATTAAGCTTGTAGATTGTTAGTTTATCTGATGAATTTTTTCATGTTATGACTTTCACTTTTCTACCCAACTCTGAAACTTCAGGGAGTTAAGTAATAAAATTCTCTATACTGTTTTGAATAATTTTATCTAAATTCTTAAACTTCCCAAAATGTATTCATTTGTCTCAAGACATCTGTGATATCTTGACTAGATACAACATTAAATAATTTTTTTAAAGATATTATTTATTTATTTGTTAGAGAGAGAGAGAGAGCGAGTATAGGCAGACAGAGTGGCAGGCAGAGGCAGAGGGAGAAGCAGGCTCCCTGCCAAGCAAGGAGCCTGATGTGGGACTCGATCCCAGGATGCTGGGATCATGACCTGAGCTGAAGGCAGCTGCTTAACCAACTGAGCCACCCAGGCATCCCAACATTAAAGAATTTTGTTCCTTTCTTTGATTTTCATGCACATAGATTTCTAGTGATTCAGCATACAAGATTTCAGGTAATAGGATTTTGTAGGGTTATCTGTCCTTTGTGTGTTTCCAACTGGATGAAAGACTACTATTTTTTTTTTTTTTTTAATCTCTGGAGTTCAAGAATTTGACCAGAATATTATAGGACTGAGAGGTTTTCTGTAATTATTAATCTTGTTTTAGATTGATTAAGTCTTTTAATCTACAAACTCAGGTCCTTTTTCTTAAATAAGGAAAATTCTCATACCATTTGTCTCATACCAAACAGCTTTCTTCCCTTTGGAACATTTCTTGCTCATGTTAGGTCTTTGGATCTTTTCTACTTCTGATTTCTATCTTTTCTGCTTTTTTAATCTTTCTCCTCTCCCCCACCTTTTGGACCTTCTAGACTTCCCTCATTCAGGTCTAGCAATTCTTTACTAGGCATTTCCATCATATACAACTTAGACCTCCTCCCTTAGGTTACTGAGTTGTATGTGCACATATGTAAGAATTTGTATGTGTGTGTTATATGCATATCTAGCTATACTGGTTTTAAATTCATTAATACCACATTCATTTACATTCATCAAGAACACATTAGTCATTCAGAGTTTGTCAGTTAGTAAAAAATAATATAAACAGTGAGAATGATTACCAAGTTAGGCTAGTGGTAAATGAATCAGCAAAACTTTATTCTTCTCCTAAAGGTATAGGGGGCTTTTGTGTTTCCTGATCTCCAGTCTGCTTATCACTTCTACCCCAAACACAGGAAAAGGGAGCATTCAGCTACTATTGTAGAGAACAGGTCTGTCAGATTTGGTCAGTTTAGATACACTCTTCCAGATAGCCTTCTAGATAGAATAAGCTGTCCCTCTTTTGGGAGGATTCAGAGGATTCTGCAGCTGAATATCTTGGGCTTTCTTTTCTTTACCTGAATCCTCTAGGGAAAGCAAATCTTCTCAATCTTGTGTCCCTCAGCTCCCATCTGAGTCCAAGAGTACAATGATCCAGGAGGCTGTCCAGTCCTGGATGTACCCTCTAGGCCTCTCATGCTCAGGTGATCCATACTGAATTTTTATACTATCTTCAATAGGGAGTTGAAAGCTTGAAATAATCAGGCATATGATTCAAGGGAACATTTTACTATCCCTAATTATTCTAAAGAATACAAGTTTTGTGAATATATCAAGTCATATAATATATGGAAATACTCTAAGATTAACTAGAATTAATATTTTATTATATTAATAGTATTAACTTTTTTTTTCTTTCAGGTGCTCTCTTTCAAGTTATATTGTGAATTATTGCTAGGATATAATCATGTCAGGATTTATAAAAGGAGATAATCTAAGTACCTTAAAATAAGAATATATTTAAGATGTTATAAACAAATATTAAAAACTAATTTTGAATCTAAATGATACCTCACAGGCTATACTTTGGTCTTTCTGCAGTTCAATTTTTCCACTGGATGTATATTGGTTCTACCTTTCCTTTTCTCTCCTTACCAGTCCTGTGTACCTTGTTCACATTTTCTCAAAAGGCTAACATTTCTATGATTAACATTTCTTTTCTTTCTCTTCATTTTGAAGAAAGCATATATAAATTTCATAACCTATAATGTAAACGATTTCTCCTAAGTTTCTTTATACTTTCATGACAAGGCATTAACTATTTTTAAGTCTTCTTGAAAATGTAATTTATATTTTCTAGGGTAGATATAGAAAAAGCTTGAAGCAAAGACTAATACTAAATAGAAAATTCAAATGACTAGTTTATGTATAGTGAATTTTTCAGGATTTTCAACTTGGAAAGGAATGTTAGTGTCAGTTCATATATGTGCTACAGATCCCAGAAGTAAAAGTAAATAAAGGAAAGTTGACTGGGCTTTGGGGGATTTGTGGAAACAATAGATATTAAGAGTGATGTGGTTTGAATGCCAAAAGAAAATATATAACTTTCTTTTAATAAAATGTATTTGAGTCACTCAAAGAAATAGGTGAATTTATTTGTATACCTCCATGGTAAAAATAAAGTTGATACAAGTGACAGCAATAGAGAAAATACATGAATTTATGTTTGCATAAATGTACATATAAATTTTATTTTGATCTGGAAAAGGTAAGGATAAGATTGAAATATATAATATTGACACTTCTGAATTCTAACTTCAAAGGACTATAGGTCCCTGTTGACTGTGACACACTCCATTATATTTTAAAGCAAGATTTAACATACTCATGTGACTATTATAAGTTGTTATTACTTTCTGAAGAAATGGCAGATAAACACAGAAAATGTTTTAAACTAATATTTTAAAGCCCTAAGCTAGCTTAAAAAGCCCAGATAATTTAAGCTCCCTTTAATCTATAGCGATTTATATTATTTAATGCACACATAACAACAATAAACAATATATTTGAAAGCATTTTCTTCATTCTACTAATGAGCCAAAAGACCTGATGTCTAAAAATATGACTAGGCAATAATCATATTTAGTTGAAATACTTGGTTTAAGAGGCAATTTCAATTCTCATATTCTTCATTCTCATCCTTACATTAAGAAAGAACCTATAAAACTAAAATCAGTAACTCTTTTTGAACTTACCAGAGAAAAGAGTTTGCAAGGCAAATTACCACCCCAAAATTTGGAGAGATAGGTGTATACAAAAATCACAGTTGAAATCTATTTACATGGAACAAAAATCCTGGAACCATTAAACCAGTAGGAGCATTTGAGTTTGCAGGAGGTTGAGTGTGGACTAGAATGTGAGTGAGAAATCCAGGGAGTCTGCATTCTTGGGAGGAAGCACACTTTTGTGCACTTAACCTCCAAGCCTCCAAGAACCCAGGAAGTTCTCACAACCAAGAGGAAAGGAAAATAAAAAAAAATGAAAGAAAGAAAGAAAGAAAGGAAGGAAGGAAGAAAGAAAAGGAAGAAAATCTTTCCAGCTGACCTGAGATGAAAAGTAACCATTTTGAAATACCTCAAGAGGATTCTCCCAAATAAAATCTTATCTCCAGGTGACAAAACTTAAATAGAGCCTTAACTGACCTGGAGAGGAAAGCATTTGTTAATTTTAGCTATACCAGATTTTTATATTTGTTGTAAAAGAGGGAAGAAGGAAGATAAGAAACATCTATGAAGGGGTCACTATAGCCCAAGGACAAAGACCCACAAAAAGAACTCAATTTAGTCATAAGATTATAAAAGCTTTCCCTCTTCCACACCTTAGTACCACCTCAACAGGGCTCCAGTAAAATAACAGTGGATTACAGTTGGAAGAACTACAAGGCTTGCTCTTTATTTAAGGAAGACTTCTTAGGAAAGTACAAACCAACAGAGAAGAGGCAAAAACAAGAGTATTAGATCTACAACTGCAGCAAACATTGTAGCCCAAGTCCTAGCAATTAACCTCAGATGACCCCACTTATCTTCACACTAGAGGCTTTTAATCTTTGCTTCTACTGCCTGGTAGATTATGTCTAGCTTTTAAAAAAAAAAAAAAAAAAAAAAAAGCACAAAGAAATTTACAGTTAAGAAAAAACATTCTGAAGAGCCAAAACAAAGAACAGAACCAGACTCAGATATGACACAAATGTTGAAATTATAAGACAGGAAGTTCAAAATAGTTGTAACTGATACATTAAGTGATGTGGAAATGTTGGTTGGAGTTTGGAACCAATGGTCAAGAAAAAATTCTTGAGATGTTTTTTGATGCAAAAAAGGTGGTTTTAATGAAAGACATGGGGAGATGGAGAGGAGAAACGAGTTGGCAGAAATTGGAGGGGAAGAGGAACCATGAGAGACTCTGGATTCTGAGAAACAAACTGAGGATTTTGGAGGGGAAGGGGGATGGTAGGTTGGGTGAGCCTGGTGGTGGGTATTATGAAGGGCACATATTGCATGGAGCACTGGGTGTGGTGCATAAACAATGAATTTTGGAACACTGAAAAGAAAAAAAAAAGTGAACTCTAATTGGATTAAAGACTTGCATCTGAAACCTGAAACCTTAAAACTAGTAGAAGGAAAAAAAAATAAAATAAAAGGTGGTTTTATTAAAGCAAGGGGGCAGGACCCATGGGCAGAAAGGGCTGACTCAGGATTTTGAGGAGCAACTGATTACACACTGAGTCGGGAGAGGTAAGGACAAGGGAAATTTCCAAAATAATTTTCATATGCTAAAGAAAATTCACAGGACACTGGAGGCCTAGCTATTGTCAAACTAAAGTTGCTTTTCCCTCTAACAAGGCCTTAACATTAAGATTGGGAGTTCCTAGAGGTAAGTTCTACTCCGCCTGCCTCAAGTATTGTCAACAGGGTGCAGGTTATAAGGAAATTTAATTTTATCCACAATTGTTTTGCCTTTTTTCCCTACATCATTACAGACAAAAGGTTTAAAATAACTATAACATATTAAGGGCTCTAGTGGAGAAAATAGACAACATAGAAAAACAAATATGTAATGTGTTCAACATCCTAACTTCTCAGTTTCTTTACCTCACACCAGCAGAAGTCACCTCTTCCCATGAGGTGGGAAGTCTTAGTCTAAGTCTAAGCCAGAGTTTCTCATTATCTTGCTGTGGAACATATTTGTGACATTATTAGGCTACAGTGTATCCCTGATGTTAATCATTTCAGTCCCTGGAGCAGCTAAAATTAATCCAGGGACTGGATTAAAGAAACCCTCTCTGTTGATCTTAGCTTCCATGTGTGTTTCATTTTGTATGTACGCTCTGAATAGAAACACTTGGAAAGAAATTAGTTTAACCGTACAACCTCACAGCATTGATCTCAAATATCCCACCTTCAAACTAAATTCTCACACTCCCTGCTCCTATATTCTAAATAACCTCCCTAACAATTTTTAATTCAACTGAATCCACTTGCCACCAGCCACCACATTTATGCTTTACTCTGGCTTTACTGTTCTCATCATTCTCCTTAACAGACAAAATTCTAGGGTCTGACAATGTGATCATTTCCTTGAATACTCCAGAGTGGCCTAGTTTCACTGTCTTTTGTTGTTCACCCTTTACAGAATTTCAGCTTGATTCGAAAGAGCTGAGTATGGCTAAAAAAGAAAAGATAAAGCCAAGCTCACATGAAGCCACAAATTACATATGGGCTCTCCTCACTTAGCAATCTTACTTCATTTTTCACTTCATTTCTCCTTCAACCTTGCACTTTTTGAGTTGGCTGAACCACACTTTTTCTCTACTCAAAACTTCCAACTCCATTCTCTTATTATATGTTTTTTTTTTTTTCTGTTGCTTTTTAAATATCTGAGTGATAAAAAGGTATTAGAAGTAATCTTGGAGCACCTGCATGGCTCAGTCAGTTAAGGGTCTGCCTTCAAATGAGTTCAGGTTCCCACAGTTCTGAGATCCAGCTCCCTACTCAGTGGGGAGTCTGTTCCTCCCTTTGCCGCTCCTTATGTCCCTCCCCACTTACTTCTCTCTCTGAAGTAAATGAATAACATCTTAAAAAAATAAAATAGGGCTTCCTCTGTGGCTCAGTCCTTTAGCATCTCCTTCGGCTCAGGTCATGATTCCAGGGTCTTGGGTTGGAGCCCCACTTTGGGCTCCCTGGTCAGTGGGAAGCCTGCTTTTCCCTCTTCTACTCCCCCTGCTTGTGTTCTCTCTCTCACTGTGTCTCTCTCTGTCAAATAAAAATAAAATAAAATAGAAAGGAAATGATCTCAGTTTTATTTCACCAACTACAGTAATTAATCAGGATCCATGTAATTTAACTTTGCTTTGAGTAATGGTTGTTTGGGCTTCTATATTAATTTTCTAGGGATGCCATAATAAAGTACCAAAAAGTGGATTGCATAAAACAACACAAATTTATTATCTCATGGTTCTGGAGACTTAGAACTTTGATATATCTTTTGGAGGACAAATTTCAATAAATTACAGCTTCTAATAAAGAACAATTCTACTTCGCGCTGACTTCCAACTCCTCCACTCCTGGCAATTATATCCCATCCAGATGGAATCATATGTAGTAAAAGCAATTATAAAATTTTAAATGTAGGGACGCCTGGGTGGCTCAGTTGGTTAGGTGGCTGCCTTCGGCTCAGGTCATGATCCCACCGTCCTGGGATCAAGTCCCACATCGGGCTCCTTGCTCGGCAAGGAGCCTGCTTCTCTCTCTTCCTCTGCCTGCCTCTCTGTCTGCCTGTACTTGCTCTCGTGCTCTCTCTCTCTCTCTCTGACAAATAAATATATAAAAATCTTTAAAAAAATTTTAAAATGTAAATATTACCTGTTAAATACTTTTCCTTGACACCATATATATTAAAAACTAAAAGCCAATTAGAATCTCTTATCCTCACCAAAATTTTTAGAAATGTTTCTTTATGTTAATCTGTCTCTACTTCAGCACTTCCTATCCTCTCATCATTTCTGACAAACTAGATACTTTTCTCAAATATTGTACTTGAACCACTCTTGTCTAGGTTGTTACTATTCTCTACTGTGTCAAAGATCAATTATCTTTTTATTTTATTTTATTTTATTTCTTTTCAGCATTCCAGAATTCATTGTTTATGCACCACACCCAGTGCTCCATGCAATATATACCCTCCATAATCCCCACCACCAGGCTCACCCAACAACCCAACCCCTTCCCCTTCAAAACCCTCAGTTTGTTTCTCAGAGTCCACAGTCTCTCATGGTTTGACTCTCTCTCCAATTTCTGCCAACTCAGTTCTCCTCCCCATCTTCCAATGTCCTGTTATTCCTTATGCTCCACAAGTAAGTGAAACCATATGATAATTGACTCTCTCTGCTTGACTTATTTCACTCAGCATAATCTCTTCCAGTCCTGTGACTGGACTTTTTTTTTTTTTTTTATTTGTTTGTATTTGTTACAGCCTTAAAGTAGAACACGACTCGAGCGCTGCATTTCCACTCACAGAACTTGTTGAGTTACTTCTCCAACAGCTTTACAACACGCCTAAGTAGGCTGAGAACGTCGCTGCTCTGAACAATGCTCCTCTTTAGCAAACAAGCCCTATCTATACATGTTACTTCCATCCAGTCAGTTCGGCTTAACGACTAGTTTCTAGAGGCCTGGTACATGTAGCTCATAACTACAGGGGACAGAAGATTTAAAAAGTAGATCCTAGAGGGTGAGAGTTGTTTTAACCAACATTTCTCTTTAAAACATCAAGGTATAGCTCGGAACACTTCAGTGACAGACAAATTTGGTCTTACTAAGGAATACGCTTGGTAGCTAAACACTTTAGACCACTGTTAATGTTCTGTTTCACACAGCTCACAACACAGGCAGGGCACCTTGTCCAGTTACAATGAGCCAGTGTGGGACTAGGGAGGAAAGACTAGCTGGGCTTTAGCTCCTACACATCACAGCATCACACTCAAACAGAAAGAAATCTTATCTTCCCCTTAAGCAGTTATTGTCATGCCATACAGATTCTAAAAGTTGGGTATTCATTCTTTCTGATGGAGGCATAATACTCCATTGTATATATGGACCATAACTTCTTTATCCATTTGTCTGCTGAAGGGCATCTTGGCTCTTTCCACCATTTGGCAACTGTGGTCATTGCTGCTATGAACATTGGGGTACCAACAGCCCTTCTTTCCACTACATCTGTATCTTTGGGATAAATACACAGTAGGGCAATTGCAGAGTCATAAGGAAGCTCTATTTTTTAATTTCTTAAGGAATCTCCACACTTCCAAAGTGGCTGTACTGACTTCCATTTCCACCAACAGTGTAAGAGGGTTTCCCTATCTCCACATCCTCTCCAACACATGTTGTTTAATGTCTTGTTAATTTTGGCCATTCTAACTGGTGTAAGATGGTATCTCAATGTGGTTTTGATTTGAATCTCCCTGATCACTAATGATGATAAACATTTTTTCATGTGTCTGTTAGCCATTTGTATGTATTCTTTGGAGAAGTGTCTGTTCATGTCTTCTGCCCTTTTTTTGATGTGATTATCTGTTTTGCATGTGTTGAGTTTGAGGTGTTCTTTATAGATCTTGGATATAAACCCTTTGTCTCTAGTGTCATTTGAGAATATCTTCTCCCATTATGTGGGTTTCCTCTTTGTTTTGTTGACTGTTTCCTTTGCTGTGCATAAGCTTTTGATCTTGATGAAGACCCCAAAATTCATTTCCACTTTTGTTTCCTTTGCCTTTGGAGGCATATCTTGAAAGAAGTTGCTGTGGCTGATGTCAGAGAGGTTACTGCCTATGTTCTCCTCAAGGATTTTGATAGATTCTTGCCTCACATTGAGGTCTTTTATCCATTTCAAGTTTATCTTTGTGTATGGTGTAAGAGAATGGCCGAGTTTCATTCTTCTACACATAGCTGTCCAATTTTCCCAGCACCATTTACTTAAGAGACTGTCTTTTTTCCATTGTGTATTTTTTCCTGCTTTGTCAAAGATTATTTGACAATAGAGTTGAGAGTCCATATCTGGGCTCTCTACTGTGTTCCACTGGTCTATGTGTCTGTTTTTTTGCCAGTACCATGCTGTCTTGGTGATCACAGCTTTGTAGTAAAGCTTGAAATCAGGCAACATGATGTCCCCAGTTTTGTTTCTCTTTTTCAACATTTCTTTAGCAATTCTAGGTCTCTTCTGGTTCTATACAAATTTTAGGATTGTTTTCTCCAGCTCTTTGAAAAATGCCAGTGGAATTTTGATTGGGATGGCATTGAAAGTATAAATGGCTCTAGGTAGTATAGACATTTTGACAATGTTTATTCTTCTGATCCATGAGCGTGGAATACTCTTCCATCTTTTTGTGTCTTCTTCAATTTTTTTCATGAGTGTTCTATAGTTTCTTGAGTACAGATCCTTTACCTCTTTGGTTAGGTTTATTCCCGGGTATCTTAGGGTTCTTGGTGCTATAGTAAATGGAAATGATTCTCTAATTTCCTTTTCTATATTTTCATTGTTAGTGTACAAGAAAGCAACTGATTTCTGTACATTAATTTTGTATCCTGCCACATTACTGAATTGCTGTATGAGTTCTAGTAGTTTGGGGGTGGAATCTTTAGAGTTTTCCATATAAAGTATCGTGTCATCTGTGAAGAGAGAGAGTTTGACTTCTCCTTTGCCAATTTGAGTACCTTTTATTTCTTTTTTATTTTTTGTCCTATTGCTGTTGCTAGGACTTCTAGTACTATGTTGAACAAAGGTCTCAAGAGTGGACATCCTTGTCGTGTTCCTGTTCTCAAAGGGAAGGCAATATTTGCTGTGGGTCTTTCATAGATAGATTTTATGAAGTTGAAGAATGTTCTCTCTATCCCTATACTTTGAAGTATTTTAATCAGGAATGGATGCTGTATCTTATCAAATGCTTTTTCTGTATCAATTGAGAGGACCATGTGGTTCTTCTCTCTTATCTTCTTGATTTGTTCTATCACATTGATTGATTTGCAAATGTTGAACCACCCTTGCATTCCATGGATAAATCCCACCTGGTCATGGTGGATAATCTTTTTAATGTACTGTTAGATCCTATTAGCTAGGATCTTGTTGAGAATCTTAGCAATCATATTCATCAGGGATATTGCTCTGAAATTCTCCTTTTTGGTGGGGCTTTTGCCTGGTTTAGGGGCCAGGGTAGTGCAGCCTTCATAGAAAGAGTCTGGAAGTTTTCCTTCTGTTACTATATTTTTTGAAACAGCTTCAGGAGAATAAGTATTATTTCTTCTTTGAATGTTTGCTAGAATTCTCCAGGGAATCCGTCAGGTCCTGGGCTCTTGTTTTTTGGGAGGTTTTTGATCACTGCTTCAATCTTGTTATTAGATATTGGTCTATTCAGGTTGTCAATTTCTTCCTGATTCAGCTTTGAAAGTTTATAGGTTTCCAAGAATGCATCCATTTCATCTAGGTTGCTTAACTTATTGGCATATAACTGTTGATAATAATTTCTGATGATTGTTTCTATTTCCTTGGTGTTAGTTATGATCTCTCCCTTTTCATTCATAATTCTATTAATTTGAGTCCACTCTCTTTTCTTTTGGAATTTTTTGGCCAATGGTTTATTGATCTTATTGATTTTTTAAAAACAATCTTCTAATTTCGTTGATGTGTTCTACTGTATCTCTAGTTTCTATCTCATTGATCTCTGCTCAGAACAATTTACATATTTTTGTACTTTCTCTTCAACGACTTTCAACGACATAGCACTGGTCTGTCCCCTACTTCAGCAGCAACTCTTTCATTTTCCTTTATTTTTTTCCCCTCTTACTTCGTCATTCTTTTCTTTTTTTTTTTTTTTTAATATTTATTTATTTGATAGAGATCACAAGTAGGCAGAGAGGCAGGCAGAGAGAAACAGGGGGGGGAAAGCAGGCTCCCTACCGAGCAGAGAGCTTGATGTGGGACTCGATCCCAGGACCCTGGGATCATGACCTGAGCCGAAGGCAGAGGCTTTAACCCACTGAGCCACCCAGGTGCCCCCATCATTCTTTTCTTAATTCAAGGCACACCAATGTACAGTCCCCCATGCTCTTCTTTTCTTGATGTATTCTACTTTTAGGTAATTGTGTCTGTCTGCATTCCCACCCTATTATATTCTAGATTTACATATTCATACATTAAATAGTCCTACAGTTCAAGAGCCTGAGCTCAGTTAGTTAAGCATCTGACTCCTGATTTTGGCTCAGATCATGATCTCAGGGTCATGAGACCAAGCCCTGCACTGGGCTCCACACTGGGTGTAGAATCTGCTTAAGATTCTCTATCTTACTCTCCCACTGTCCCCTCCCCCCAATGCTCTTTCTCTCTCTAAAGACAAAAAACAAAACACAAAACAAAGAAACAAAACAAAAAAAGAAATAGTCTTAAGTTCAAATCTATAGGTATCTCAATAACAGCCTATCCAAAATTAACCTTTGATTTCTTCTGTAAATATCCAAATCTTCCCTATTTCAGCAAATGAAACCATTATTTTCTCAGTTACTTAAGCCCTATTAAAGCCAAATAGGATTAATATTTATAAGAGAAATTATATAAAGTAGTCATCATAGGAAAGCCAGATACAGGGTATCTTTTAAAAATCTGAGAAACATAGGGTGCCTGGGTGCATCAGTGGGTTAAATCCTCTGCCTTTGGCTCAGGTTATGATCCCAAGGTCCTGGGATCCAGCTGTGCATCGGGCTCTCTGATCAGCAGGGAGCCTTCTTCCCTTCCTCTCTCTGCCTACTTGTGATCTCTCTCTGTCAAATAAATAAATAAAATCTTTTAAAAAAATCTGAGAAACAAATAAGAGCATTACATTTATAAGTATACAAAATTAACTTATAGCTGATTGCTCATCTGAAACACTGGAAGTCAGAAACCAAATGATTGATTGAACAACATTTGAAATAAATGGAAAAAAAATAGATTAAAGCCAATTGCATATATTCTTACATTTAATTTGAAGACTAAATAATTACAAGTCAAAGGCTATAAACCAGACTGAAAAAAAGAAACATATATATACTGTATGTAAGAGTCCATCCTAAATAGAAGTTCACACACAAAAAAAACAACATATAGAACTGAGAAAGATATACTATAGAAACACCATTTATTTATTTTTTTAAATATATTATTTATTTATTTGACAGACAGAGATCACAAGTAGGCAGAGAGGCAGGCAGAGAGAGAGGAGGAAGCAGGCTCCCTGCTGAGCAGATAGCCCTATTCGGGGCTGGATCCCAGGACCCTGAGATCATGACCTGAGCCGAAGGCAGAGGCTTAACCCACTGAGCCACCCAGGTGCCCCTAGAAACACCATTTAAAAGGAGGCTGAATGTTGAAATGAGGATACTAATTTTGGGACAATATATATTACTGAGGACAAGGAAGAAACATAACATAAAATGGGGTCAATTTACAACTAAAACAAAGCAATCACAAATTCACATACACATTGTATAACCTGAAATATATATAAAGTGAAAACTGGATATAAAAGCTAAATTAATAAATAGAATTAATCCAAAATACACTTGAAAATGTCAACATTTTTTTCTCAGTTACAAGCATAGAAACCTATCTTAAAATGTAAAAAACTTGAATCATGCAATTAACAAAGCAATCTTAAGATAAAATAGAGAAAAATAAAAACTGTAAGTTTTTTTATTGCAAAGATTAATATAATTGATATATCCCTAGGAAGATAAATCAAGCTGGGATACACAAATTAGCAACATAAGAAGTATAAAAAGGTATATCACCACAGACAGTGAAAAGCAATCAAGAAAATTATGTTAATAACTAACTTCCTATCAACAAGTTAAATAACCTAGATTAACCAAAAATTACACTGGAAACATAATAACTGATACAAAAATAGAAAAATTTGAAAAAAAAATTAAGCTGTTACTAAAAACCTTCCTTCCCTTAAATAAAACACGAGCACAAATGACTCACTAATGGAAACAATTATAGAACAAAATCCACCAATCTTGCAGAATTGGATCAACTGAATATCTACATAGAAAAGTCAAATATAATATACAATACATAAATATAAATTGCACATGGATTATATACACAAATGGAAGAAATAAAAGAGTTTATTTTTGATACCATCAGAGGGCATCTTCCTTACCTTGAAGAGTGGTAGGTGTAATATGTTTTGACAGGACTCAGAAAGCATTAACCATAAAGGAAAAAAAAAAAACGTAGATAAATCAAACTTTATAAAATGAAGGGCATAGCTGTCAAAGCACACTAATAAGGGAGTAAAAGGCTAGTTAAATAATGAGAGAAGATATTGGGATATGTATGTCAGATGAAGGACTTATATATATGAGACGAGATCAGGTGTGTTCAGGGTGATATGGCTGTAGATGAAGGACTCATATATATAATAAAAAACTTCTAAAATAAGAAAATTAAATTAACCTCAAAAATTTACAAAAAAATGAATGTCTTACTTCAAAGAAAGAGTCAAAACTCCTTATATAAGCATATTGGACAAATGCAAGTTAAACCTGTAATGAGATACAACTATAAACCACAAAATATGAAAAGGAGTTCTAAGCCTCTCATATGCTGCTGGTGGAAGCATAAATTAGAAGACCATGTAAGGAATACTGTTTGTCAGTATCTACACCATCCCTGTCACTTAGTAATTGCTTGTACAGATACATATAAAACTACAAGACACTGAGAAGTATAAAATAATATATATAGTAGCATTGGAACTGTGTCTCATAGGACTAATAATGTTGAAATTAGTAGCAAGTTTAAATCTTGTTTTTCAGATAACTGTTTCCTCCAATGATCTGTTATGTTTTTTCAGACCCCGCTAACAAATCTGCAGGCTATCTCTGCAGAATCCTGGAGTCAAGGTCAACTGTTAGGTTCCAGCCTATGAACAAGAAGTCCTTTTCTTCCTTTCCCATTGTCATCCAATTTACAACAGCTTTTGGAGCATGTTCATAGCTCTTTCATGTCCTAAGATATCAGGGGCTGAATATCCTGATATCAGGGGCTGAATTTTGCCTTGTTCTGACGTTAAGTCTCCACCACAAAGTGAACATAGGATGTATGTTCCATATACATTTGCTCAATGCACATGTATAATTAATAGTCCAGTTTCCTCAGCCTTATCATCAATATTTATGTAATCTCAACACCTTTGATTATAAAACAACAACAAAGCAACAACAAAACTTGTTCTATGTCCCTTTGGGGAAGTGGATTTGAGGCTTGTCCTCCCATGTCATGTACTTGTTTGGCTGCCTCTCAAATAAATCCTTTTCTTGCTTCATACCTGATGTGTCAGTGATTGGCTTTGCTGAGCATAGAACAGGTGAAATTAGGTTTGATCACATCATTATTCATAGTAGTTCCAAACTGGAAATACTCTAAATTTCTATAGCTTAAATTTGGGCTAAAGAAAATTGTATTGTATACAATAATGAACACAGACCAATTATTGTCATACTTAATAGCAGATGAATATCACCATCATAATATTTAGTGAAAGAAGCCAGCTGCAAAAAGCAAATATTATAAACTTCCATGATTGATGGGGTACCTGGGTGGCTCATTGGGCTAAGCCTCTGCCTTCAGCTCAGGTCATGGTCTCGGGGTCCTGGGATTGAGCCCTGCATTGGGCTCTCTGCTCAGTGGGGAGACTGCTTCCCCCTCTCTCTCTGCCTGCCTCTCTGCCTACTTGTGATCTCTCTCTCTCTCTCTCCGCCAAATAACTAAATAAAATCTTAAAAACAAAAAAACAAAAAACAAAAAAAACAAAACTTCCATGATTGAAATTTAAGGTCAAGAAAAACTAGTCTATGGTGATAGAGCTCAGAATATTAGTTATTTCTTAGGTAGATAATTATTAGAAGAAAGAATAAATTATTAGAAGGAAGCTTCTGCATTGTAAATAATGTTATATGTGTTAATCTGATGAGATAGACATAATATCTATCCTCACTTTTCAAATAAAGAAACTAAAAATCACAGCCATTAGGTTAGTTACCTGGGTCATTGCACCAGTGAATGAAGACTACAGGGGGATACAAAACCTGATTTTCTGATTTTAACTATTGGGCATCTGGAAATACAGTCTCAGGGCATCTATAGAAGGGGTGGTAATTCTGAGAGATTGATTTGGGGAATAAATCTGGTGGTGCATAAGACTATCTGATTAACTGGAACATTCCCCTCGTGGGATCATGCTAGAGAGCAGGTTCTTCTTTACCAATGAAGTGATGAAAACATTAATTTGGTATTCAGTGGTTTCCAATCATAGAATCAGAAGCAAGCTATATATCATCTTTCAATGATGTGGGAAAACAAAGAGATAGTGAGGATGGCTTATATCATTACTCAGGAGTCCAGGAAAGAAAATCTTATAAGCCACTGACTTACAAACATATTTCCTTATCCCTGAGAAAATACTATTTCCCTAATAAGGGTTGACTCTGAGTCAAGTGTGCTTGCTTTATAACGGCATTGTGAGCTCTGATTTTAGATCCCTGCAGATGTTTTGAATTGTGAGTATGTAAGTCCTAAAAAAATCTATATCACAAAAGCAAACACTTTAACAAAAATCACCCATTTTTTTTTTCCTTTACTTGCAACTCATATTGTACTTCAATCTATTTCCACTTTAATGTTTATTTTTGAGGGGGGCACCTCGGTGGCTCAATGGGTTAAAGCCTCTGCCTTCGGCTCAGGTCATGATCCCAGGGTCCTGGGATTGAGCCCCACATCAGGCTCTCTGCTCAGTGGGGAGCCTGCTTCCTTCTCTCTCTCTCTGCCTGCCTCTCTGCCTACTTGTGATCTCTGTCAAATAAATGAATAAAATATTAAAAAAATATATAAAGTTTATTTTTTTGTTTGATGGGGCTATGCTTTATTAATGCATAAATACAAAGCTGTGCTTAGTGAGAATGTATAAAAGCAATGGCGACCTGGGGTTTAAGCCACATGGAGAAAGTTTCTGGACAAACCCATTAATCCTTCTGTCAAAGTCCATTTCATTGTCTTTAACATGACTGTTTCCATTTCTTCCAATTTGCATAGCACTTACTTGCCAAAGTACTTTCCATTTTCTCCATTTATCCTCAAAACAGCCCTGTGAGGTAGGTAGGGCAATTAACACTATCAACCACTATGCACGTGGAATCACTAAGGCACAGAGCAGTGAAGATCTCAGCTCTAGTTACTAGAAGCCAAGTCTCCTAACTCCCTACCTCATGTCTTCCTTTTTAAACTATGTTGCTTTGCATGACCAGGGAACAAAATGAAGTGAGCGTGAGCAATATGACAGAAGTGTTAACAACCCTCAGATAATTTCTCTGAACACCGAAGCACCAAACTTCCTATGGAAACTTCGGCCATATTAGCTTTTGTCGATGCTGGTTTCTGCATACCTAGCTACTGCTAATATCTGTTCATTGGCTTCAACTGAACTTTTACCAACTTTCAGGATCTAAAATTTCTAGTCAGACATATAGTCTTCAGTTGCTTTCTTTGGAGCCAGCCCTACAAATAGGCTTATTACAGAGATATTCATATAGTGGCCCCTGGGCTGGAACGCTGCCTTTCAGATCCTCCTTTCTCACCGGCTCACCCAAGGGGTAGTATTTTCTCTGTAGCCAGAAATGAATGGACAAAGGTAAGAGCAGAAGGCTGGCCTTGGTGAAATGTGGAAGAATCACTATCATAACATCAATGTTATTCTCAGGTGCCAAGACCAGGATGTGCTCTGTCAAGCTTAATTTTCCACTTCAAAGTTTTTGACTTAAGTTATGGTTATAGCTCATCATCTACAATAATGAACATTTGAATCCTGATTGTTTAAAATAAAAAGAGATATAAAGTCAAGAGAAAGATAATGTTTTTATTCCTGAGGGAAAATAAAAAGACCTTCTATTGAGCACAAGGTTCATCTTTTGAGATTTAAATCTGCGAATTGAACAGAAAATTGAGAGAAGAATGGTGTCATTTTTATTACTCAAATTCACATCTCAGTGCCCCTTCCTGTGTACCTTTGACAGCTCTTCTAAGTAATGTTATTAATGCTCTGTTGTAACATATTGAACACAATAGCATATTTAGCATTTAAATACATTATTATAATTAAGTATATATTTTTCTAACCATAATTTTTATTAAGGTACTATTTCTTTTTCTGTCTTTATCTCTAGTTCTTATAAAAGTTCCTGAGGCACATAAAAGTTTATTCCAAATGTGTTGAGCACATGAATGAAAAACTATTTCCCTCAAAACTGTCACTGGTGAAAGACAACCATATACTGAAAAGAAACTAATTTTTGATAGCTAAAAGACAAGTTACTGAATACATCAGAAAGGTAGCTGAAGATTACAGGGATTAAATCACATGACCAGGGTTATGCAATTGGAGGTGACAGAGCCCTGATTATCATGTCATGTTCTGTCAATTTATCTTTTGACCTAAACATTTCCATTATTTTTTACCAATATTTTAAAAGTTAAAGACTTCTTGCTCTGTTGTTCATTAAGCAAGTACTTTTAATATATTTCCCCCTCCTAAAGTTTATTTTTTTAATAATTTTATTTTAGTGAAGCCACCCGAAGGGGTGAAGCCTACTCAATTTAAAAATTGAAATTTTGGGGGCACGGGGTGGCACAGTCAATTGAGCATTGACTCTTGGTTTTGGTTCAGGTGGTGATCTCAGAGTTGTGGGATCAAATGCTGTATATGGATCTGTGCTTAATTAGGGAGTCTGCTTCTCTCTCTGCCCCTCTTCCCCTGTTCTCTCTCTAAAAAAAATCTTAAAAAAAATAAAAATTGAGACTTATAAGATAGCAAAAATTCTTACAATGATTTATTATTTTTTACATGCATTTCTATACCTCCAGTATGATAATCACAATATCCCAAAGACTGGAAATATATGTATATTTCATAGAAGAGAAACTAATAAGAATTCATAATATTTGCCTGATGTTACATAGCTAATTGGTATATTTTTTAATGTCTAATTTAAGAAAATCAGTAATTCCTGTAACACCTCTACCCAAATATACAAACTCCTCTTTTCTTCCCTTCCTCTCTTTCTCTCTTGTCCACCCATTCTTGCTTCTTAAAGCATCCTTCATTAGGCTTAACACAGTGACAGACTGAACTTATACTTTTATGAACCAGTTGCTTCACCAAAATAATCATCAAATGGTCTCTAAGTATTCAATATATGTAAGGCCAAACTGGAAGATATTCAAGGTATCTGGGACATGGAATTAATAGATTGTTTCTATTACAGATATTATATTAATATAGAAATAAAAAAGGAAAAAAAAAACTATATAGACTATTTATATAATATTAACATTTTCAAAGGCAAAAACATTTCTGCTTCCAAAGTAAGCACATATCAGAAATTAAACAGTGAATAAGAGGGGCACCTAGGTGGCTTAGTGGGTTAAGCATCTGCCTTCAGATCATGATCTCTGGGTCCCGGGATGGAGCTTTGGGTTCCCCACTAAATGGGGAGTCTAATTCTCCCCCTGCTGCTCTGCCTGCTCATGCTCTTTCTCACTCACTCAAATAAATGAATAAAATCTTTAAAAACAAATAGTCAAAAACTATTTTTAAGAACATTTTAAAGTAAGGCAAAATATTAACTTACTGAGAAGTATAGGATATTGCTTTAGGCTATCTGTTAGATACATACATTTTTATAAATAGTATTGTTCAACTTGCAACTTTTTTTTAAAGATTTTATTTATTTGTGAGAAAGAGAGAGAGTACAAGCAGGGGGAGCAACAGGGAGAGGAAGAAGCAGGCTCCCCACTGAGCAAGGAGCTGGATCCTGGACTAGATCCCAGGGTCATGTGATTGTAACCTGAGTAAAGGCAGATGGTTAACTGACTGAGCCACCCAGGCATCCCTGTATTAGATATTTTCAACTTTTACACAGTGGATAGTGATGTGATAATGTTGGGTTTTGGGTGCAAATGGCCAAGAAAGAATTATTGAGGTGTCTTTGGTGTAAAAAGGGTGCTTTTATTAAAGCACAGGAATTGGACCTGTGAGCAGAAAGTGGCACTGGGGTTGTGAGGAGTGACTGATTTGTATACTTTCAAGTTGGAGGGACTTAGGGATATCATAAGTCTCTAAGGAATTTGGGAACAAGTTTTCCAGGACTTTGAGGCACTAGGTGTAATTAGGAAAAAGTCATTTACTACTGTCTAGTAAAATCCTTGTCATGGGATCCTTCAGATATATATCAGTGGGCCATATGCTTGGAGGATGATTGGTAACATATATCTTGGAGGGATAGAAATAAGGGAAGTTTTCAAAGGAATTTTTATATGTTAAAGGAGACTTACAGGATCCTGGAGAGGCTAATGTTAAGGCTAATGTTATGCTAATGTTCAGCCAAGATTGCCTTTTGCCCCTAACATAATACCAACATTGAGGCATTGCATTTTTAGAGGAAGGTCACTCTGTCTGTCTCAAGGACTTGTCAATGAACTGTAAATTATTAGGGAATTTAATTATTTTTTTTTCCTTTTGCCTTTGTTCTCTACATCAGGTGGGATTAAGCATTTGTGTCTGTGCCTTATCATATATTTCACTATATTTGGGGAATGTTATCCAATTATAAGAACTGTGTCTTAGCTTTCACTGGTTTGAATTTTTCTATGCATTTAAATAAAAAAAAAAAAAACCACAACATCTGATTTGAGTGTTAGTTTATATATACCAGTACTAATGTTATGAATAATAGCTAAGTGTACTGAATGATTAATAAATATCCTGTATGCTCTTTTAAGAGGATTTAATCATATTATATTATTAAAGTGTTATAACAAGACTAGGGAATGAATGTGAATATTACTCCCATTTTATAGATGAGAAAAATAAAGCCTGGAGAGGTTGAGTAGCTTGCTCACAATTGATGTGGAGAACAAGTCAAAAGAAATGTAGAGAAAAAATTCTTGTAAAGTGCAGCCCATTGACAAATATTTGAGGCCAGCAGATAGATATGACTCCACTTCAGGAATTCCCATTGTTAATGTTAATGTCTTGCTAGAGGAAAAAACAAATTTAGCTTGACAATAACTAGGCCTCCAGGATTCTTTAAGTCTTCTTTAGCATATGAAAATCCTATTAGAAACTTCCTTTGTTTTTATGTCTACCAACTCCAAAGTGTACCCTCAGTTGCTTCTTTCAATCCCAGTGCAGCAATTCCAGCCCACAGGTCCTATTATACCATGCTTAATAAAACCACCTTTGGGGTGCCAGGGTGGCTCAATGGGTTCAGTGGCCAATTCTTTGTTTTGGCTCAGGTTATGATCTCAAGGTCCTGAAATAAAGCCCCAAGTCAGGCTTTGAACCTGGTGGAGAGTCTGGTTGAGGATTCTCTCCCTCTGCCTCTGCCCCTCCCCCTGCCTGTGTGCAAGCTCCCTCTCTACCAAATAAATAAGTAAATTCTTAAAAAATAAATAAAACCACTTTTTTGCACCAATAAATGTCTCAAGAATTCTTTCTTGACCATTCACTCATGATACCCCACTTCAAATCACATAAAAATCATGCAGTTTTGTAAGTAGTTAGTGTGGATAGAATTCAAATTTTGGAAGTCTAATGTTAAAATCAATTATCTTAATAATGTGCTCTCTTTATTAAATATTTTTATTTGCTTTTGCATAAACATGAACATAAAGTAAAGAGAAAATGGTTATGTATACCAAATAAGAAAAAAATAACCCTCAAATACATATAATTTCTCAGTTACAACCAGTGTTATGAGAAAAGGAAGGAGTTGTGACAAATAAATTTTATTAATAAATTTTGAAGGTCAGTAATCAATCTTAGAGTGTCTCAGAAGTGAGAGAATATGACAAGTAATATGAACTTAGTTTATGATGAACAAAATGTCCATTTTATAGAGAAGAGGCAGCTCTTCAATGTGTGCTTTCTTAAAGATTCTGGGATATTACCGAGCCTTTACAATTGTAAATGAAGAATATTTTATAAGTAAATGCTTTTAATATATGTTAAATAAAAAAGGATCTATCCCAAATGATCTTAAAATAGAGAAAAAAAATGTTGACAGGAAACATTAAAATGTTAAATAAAAATTAACTTAAAATTAAGAGGCTACAGAAATTGTTATATTTTTCTTCAAATTGCCCACATTAAACACATTTTAATTCTATTAAATCTCTAAAACAAATTTATCAAAGTTAATAATACATTCTTCCAACAGTAATTTGGCATTTCCAGCATTCCCATCAGATTCCTTAGAATAAATAAATTTTCTTTAGTGAAGTCTCCCTGCACTGTAATTACATTGACACCTTACTGTGGTTGTGTATTTTGTAAATAGAAAGTACACATGACAAATTTTTTTTTTTTAAAGGAGCTTACATTCTATTTTTTTTTTTTTTTAATTTATTTATCTGTCAGATAGAGAGAGAGCGCAGGAGCTAGCACAGGCAGAGGGAGAAGCGGGCTCACTGCAGAGCAAGGAGCCCGATGTGGGACTCGATCCCAGGACGCTGGGATCATGACCTGAGCTGAAGGCAGCCGCTTAACCAACTGAGCCACCCAGGCGTCCCCACATGACAAATTTTATTGCCTCTTCTTCCAGTCCTTTTAATGTTTCATGCCAATTGCAGTGAATTTCATTTTCATGGAAAACTTGTCTGACAGTTTCTATTGAGACAGCTGGGTGGAAGTTCTTGGAGAAAAGCATATCTTAATAGTCTCCCTTTTTCTGAGCAGTCACTTGGGAGACATTTTATGTTGTTATTAAAAATCAATTATGATATCATGGATTTTTTTAAATAATGTAACATTTTCAGATGATGATCAATGGTGACTTGGAAAGATAAGAAGACTGTGGTCCATGGCTTGTATTCCACTAGGACTAAATTACTCCACTCTTACTGACCGCATTTTTTGTCAAGTCACCAAATCACACATCTCCTTTAAAAATCTGCTTCTTGTACCATGGGGCTGTATGTGTCTCATTGCACTACCCCAGGGTTACTCAGTAAGTGTTTTTGTTCTTTTATGGTAGTTGTATTAAAAATAATAAGTGTACAAAGCATGAAATATTCTATTCTATTTAATTAGGATTCAAGGAGACTATTAATTGCATTTATCACTAGATGGATTTAGATGTCTCCTGAAAGCAGGATTACATATATTATTAAGAAGTTTTTTTTTTTTTTCACTATATGGCAATATATCAAACTTGGAAAGTGATTATTGATACTAACATGTTTTATTTATTTATCTTTTAAATTTTATTTATTTATTTGAGAGAGAGTGGGAGTGAGTGAGGGAAGGGCAGGAGAGGAAAAAAATCTCAAGCAGACTCAATGCTGAGCATGGAGCTGATGCAGGGCTCAGTCTTATGATCCTGAGATCATGACCGGAGCCAAAACAAAAGGTAGACACTTAAGTGACTAACCGAGGCATTTGGGGTATTATCATATTAAAAAAATAAAAGTCAGATATGTGTTTGGTACTAAACAGTTTTATCCTTTAGCATATTGCTTTAAAATAGAGTACCAGTTACACAAATAAGGAAACTGAGATTCAAAGAAATGGCATGGCTACTCGAGAATTGATTATTCACTAATAACATGTATTATTTACCTTTAGTAAACAAAGTGCTGATGGTAGGAAAACAATGATAGGTATAATGTAGGCAAGAATGCCATGAAGTAGGTTACAGCTCACTCTAGGAAACGGTGAACTAAATAGGAAATTAGAATACTTAGTTATAAGATCTGTGATATATAGGGTAAGCACAGGTACAGTGGGATTACATTAAACTTGAAAATCTAGGTTTTTTTCCTATTACATGCTTATATGTCAATGAAACATCAAAATAAATTTGAGAACCCCATAAGAGAGACCTGCTTGGAGAACACTATAAAATTTGGGATTTTCTGCAAATTTTACTAAAGGATCTATACATTCTCCAAATAATGTTGAACAATGGATTTTGTTCTAAACAATGGCATTTATAATTTTAATTATATATAGAAATTTTTCTTCTACTGGACAAATAAACTCCTTAATACTGCCAGTAGCCTCTTTTTAAAATTCTTCAGATAATGACATATTGTATTATAATATATATTGTTATTTCCAGAATGTAAATATATACCTTAAAAGATATATCATTATCTCCTATTCTCATATATATGTAGTTATCTCATGTAAAAAACCATATATATATAATATATGTATATATTTATAAATTTATATATATATATTTATAAATTTATAAATCTTTAGAAAATCTGAAGAGGAAACAGTCTCTGAACACAGATTTCTAGCCACCCTCCCAAAAAGGGCAAATTATTATATGTAAAACCCACTATCTACAATAGAAAGAAAACTGAAAACTTGACAAGTCATACTAGAATGTGAGTTGTTATGAAGGTTCATAGTATAGTTTGATTTAAACAAAGCAAAGGAGTGGGAAGAGCAAATTTTTATTGAACCCTTTTCTTAATATCATGACTTGTGTTAAATATATAGATAATATTTTATTTAACCAATATGAGATATTTAGTGAGATGATCCCTATAAGACATATATTACAGTATCAAAAGTAGATGAGGAAACTGAAACCCAGAATCATACACTAAAATCTTCCAGAAGTCTGGACTCTATCAATTTTTCTTTTTTTTCCTCACTTTTTCTCAATTTGAGGATCAGAAAGTTTGATTTATAATTATGCTACTTGCATTACAAGTATCACACTGAATACTTAAATTTATAACAAATAATATTTAAACGTGTTTCGTAAAACCATATAAAACATGTATGCTATTTTAAAAATATATCACATTTATGTGCACATATCTCAGTACATGCACAGACAAATCCGCATGACTCAAACAATGAAAAACCCAGTTTACAACAGTGTCCTCTATTTAGTTTGCACAGATGGCATATTTTTTTTTGAGATGTAGTTAGGTTGAACTCAGTGACCTAACTATCCACCCATTCTGCTAGAAAATATCCATAATATTCAGTGAAAAAGCTTACACCACAGAAAAACGTAATGCCACTAAGAAAGTCCATATGTCAAAAAAAAAAAAAAAAAAGAAAAAAAATTCCCGGAATGGAGACCCTGAACTTCTTACCTAGAGCCTTTTCTTTTTTCTGTCCAAGAATAACCTATGAAATCCTTGAACATGAATATGCCACCCATCTGTATCTACCTGAAGGGAGACCCATTCTCTGGAACTCCTGTAGTTCCAAGTTTAATCTCTATGACATAAGTAGCATAGGGGCTCGCAGAAGCCATTTCTAAGGAGGGGCTCCTGGAGTACTAAATCATACTGTGTCCTTTTGATCTTAGATATTTCTATCCAGGTATATTTGGAGCAAAATTCAAATATACTATCAAAATGGGGACAAGGGACGCCTGGGTGGCTCAGTTGGTTAAGCGGCTGCCTTCGGCTCGGGTCATGATCCCAGTGTCCTGGGATCCAGTCCCGCATCAGGCTCCTTGCTGGGCAGGGAGCCTGCTTCTCCCTCTGCCTCTGCCTGCCTCTCTGTCTGCCTGTGCTCGCTCCTGCGCTATCTGACAAATAAATAAATAAAAATCTAAAAAAAAAAAAAATGGGGACGAAATAATCATATCAAAGTACATTTATAGGCAATAGTAATTTTGTAGGAGTGTAATTCCACACACATTTTTTTTCTGCAGTGGATCTGAGGAGAAGTGATCTGTTTGGCCCATATATAACTAGAAGATGTCAGTGCTTAGTTTACAACTTCCAGGGTGTCACTGATTACCTAGTCCTCCATGAGTCACTGAATGTACTGCATGGGCTCTCAGACCCCCTGGGTACATACCTCAGGACATCAGGCATTTTTCAACATCAAAGCCAAGACTCTCCTTCAGGGACATACTGCCCTTTAAGCCAAAGTTTTACCAAGAAGAAAAGAAAACTTTCAGGAAAAAGATGCAAACACTTTCCACTTAGAAGTAGAAACTTAAAAATTTTCAGGGGCTTTGCTGTTAATGTCAGTACATGTCTTCTGAGAAAGCTGACCCTGGGTTCACATGCTTTGGCAATCAGGAATATTGTGAAAACCATGTTTCTGTTCCATTCATTGGTCAAATACTGAATTGAAGCTAGGCACAGTGTTAATTAGTGTTTATTTTCTAATTGCGTTTAGTAATTGTCTTCATATAAAAAATGGGATATATTTAAAGCCCTGATTGTGCAGTTTCTACATTGTATCAATATAAAAAATAAAAAACACATATCATATCATAGGTACTTCATAGATAATTTACCAAGACATTTAGTACTTAATCTGCAGCCTTATCCTACAGGAAAATCACCAATCTTGGCAATAATTTAAAACTTTTAATTTTAATAAATGTGTCTTTTCATTAACAAAGGTGTAGCCCAGGCAGTGAGAGAAATGAGAGAGAGCATGGATTATTTAAAATAAAGAGCCCACATTCCTCTATTTGAAAACCATTTCTCTGAAGCCAACTGATTACAATTAAAAGAAAGAGATACAAATTCTTCCTCCTTTTTGTCTCTGACACATGTGACTAACATTTGCAAAACATGAAAGTAGAAATGTTATTATAGTATTTAATAATAATAATAATGATATTAATTATTATTATTATTATTATTATTATTATTTTAGAGAGGGAGGGAGTGGAGGGGAGGGACAGAAGAAGAAGGAGAGAGAGAATCTTAAGCAGGCTTCATGCCCAACATGGAGCCTGATGTAGGGCTCTTTCTCACAACCCTGAGATCATGACCTGAATTGAAATCAAGAGTTGGATGCATTACTGACTGAGCCAACCAGCTGCCACTATATTTAATAATTATTAATCCAATTACACAGTAGTCATAGTGAGCATATCATAACATGCAGAGTCAGAAAAAAAATAAATAAATATCATAAGCAATCTGTATTCAAGACACTAGCAGTAGCAGATACTTAGTCTCTGGGAATTTATGGTTAAACAGAATGATAAAAATGACTGTATGTTACATCTATGTAAGGGATATGGGACTTCTGATAAATACAAAAAATTAAACCAAAGTATGCTGTACCTTATGATCTACATTGCATACAAGACCCTCACAAAATTCACCTTCCCAGTTGACCTTTCTCATTACCCTTGACATCAAACTCCTCTCTGTTGCTGGCATGGCCTTTTGAGTCTAAGGGCTAGAAGGTGACTACTTGAAGCTGATGCATTTTTAATAATGGCAACCCTGAGATACCTCATGGCAGAAATCGCAACTGATGCCAAGGTGATTAGCATATGTTCCAGCTGCAGCCAGCCCTTCTGCTGATTTCCCTGATGGACTGTGAACCTCAGAAATGTTTTGCTGACCTTGTATTGAATGTGCTTTTCCAGAATTCCCTTTTGGAAAGATACAAAATATATTTAGCTCACAGTGACAGCTGTTTTTTGCTTACTGGTGAACTTGGGTGGTAGTGGCAGTTGGGTCCAAATCATAACAGTAGCAACTTGGATGGAAAGTAATGATAAATTTCTTGGACAAATAAAGAGCTAAGTTCTAGCTATATGTTACTAAGTTGAGCTTCAAAAACTACACAAGAATTTGTCATTGAAATACTGTGGATTTGTTCAAAATAGTTACCTAAAATGGTTGTCCAGTTGTTCTAACACTGCTATTTTTGACACAAACAGTTTTGGAACAATGGGTTTTATTAGTAAAATATCTTACACTTAAACAGATCGCTTTCATTCACATATTGCTTCTGCTATGACCAGTATCAAGTCTGCAAATATGCATTAACACTATTTTAGAATTACAAGGATGAGAATCAGTAAGACCATAGCATGGAATTTTAAATTGTTTTCATGAAAGGTCAGTTTTAAAGTCTGTCTAGGAAAATTGCCACTATAGTTTATGCATGCCATATCCTTCTATAAAAATCAAATAAGCCCAAGGGGCATACTAAGTAAATCCACAGCATTCATTATTATACTATTCTCAAATTTTTAGATGAGATGACAGCAAATGTAATGAAAAATCCATTTGACATTGCACCATTTTGTGGAAGAATGACCTAACCCTAAAACTGTCCAAAACAAAATACATATGGAAATAAGTGCCCCATATTTTGAAGCACAGAAATTTTGAAATGTAAACTTTATTTTGAATAAGCTTATATGTAGAACAACAGGCACACAAATCTTAAGGCTTCTTTCATTCATTCACATAGTCATTTAGCAAAATACCTATTGAGTGCCTAATATGTACTAGGTTATACAGAGATGAAGACTTTTAGGTAAAATATGAGTCAAGAAAAAATGGAAATTTTATATGAGATAACTAAATTCCATTGTGTTTTGAAAAATAGCTCATGATGAAATCAGTAAATATTTACTCAAAGAAGGCTTAAAATTGAGGATAACTTCAGAGCTAGATACATGCATGAGACAGCATACTATGGGGTAAGAGATAGGTAAAGTTAAACACATACTACATTAATGAATCAGGGAAGGAATTACTATCATGTTCTATGGAGGTCCAGTATAGACCAAATTCAAAGATCAGATTTGCCATAACTATCAAAAAGATCTTTCATTTCACATTAACTAGGAATGCAAGAGAAGGCTCTTTTAAACTGAGGTAATAAAAAGATAAAATGGTCTCATTTTTAGAAAAGATAACAGGGAGTACAGTAAAAAGCATAAATGAAAATTTGATAAATGATTGGGATCACCCTTGACATTGAGGATCAATTGAGGAAATACTTAATATTAAATGTATATAGAAAGAGAAAATATTACATAATCTTATTGCCAAACTTCACACATACACAAATGAATTCTGGAGAATTTAATATATAATTTTGAAAAGCAAAATTATATAACTTTTTTAAAAATATAAAAGAATACCTGCATCCTGTTGTAATTGATAGAGATTTATTAAACAACAACAACAACAAAAAGAAATCTAAGCCATTTAAAAGTAGAGACTGCATAAGCAAGATGAATTCAATTGGAAAATGTTGTTGATTCCAATATTTGTTACTCACTTTTCTAGGTTCTTAGGGGATACATTAAGGAAGAAAACAAAGATCTTTACTTTCTTGAAGTTTATATTCTAGTAAAGAGAGAAAGACTGAAAAACTGCATGATCTTAGTCTAATAACTTTGTATCTGTGACTGTGATTACTTATTTGCAAAATGGAGTTAATTTTAATTTCTATGATCACTTCACAAAACTGTTTAAGTATCAGATATATTTAAAACACATTGAAACATCTGATGATCATGAGATCTTGTGCTAAGGTAAGTTATATATTTGATAATCTTAGGTTCTTATGACATTTACCACTACTTGGCATATCATTTTTTTTCTTCTAAACATTTTTTGAGGCAATTGATATACCATAAAATAAACAATTTTTTTAATATTTATTTATTTGACAGAGAGAGACAGAGCTAGAGAGGGAACACAAGCAGGGGGAATGGGAGAGGGAGAAGCAGGCTTCTCCAACAGCCAGCCCAAGCAGGGAACCTGCCACAGGCTCCATCCCAGAACCTTGGGATCATGACCCCAGCCGAAGGCAGATACTTAACGACTGAGCTACCCAGGCACCGTGAAAATATACATTTTCAAAGGGCACAATTCAGTAGTTTTTAGTGTATTGACAAGGTTGTGAAATCACATGAGTATCTAATTCCAGAATATGTTCATCCTCTGCAAACTTATCATTGTTAGTAGTCACTTCTTGTACCCCTAACCCTAGCTACTAGCAATTACTGCTTTCTGCCTCCTCCGTATGTGCTTATTCTTAAACTTCCTATTAATGGAATAACACATTATGTGGCCTTTTGTGTCTGTTTTTTTTTTTTTTTAACTTAGCTAGATGGTTCCAGTTTCATACCTTGTGTAACATGTATCAGTGTTTAATTCCATATTATGCCTGAATAATATTCTATTGTATGGATATACTATTTCTTGTTCATCCATTTATCAGTTGATGGGCATATTGGCTGTTTCCACTATTTGGCTATTACAAATAATGTTGTTATGGATATCTATAAAGTTTTATGTAGTCATAGTTTCCAACACTTGTGCCTGGGAATGAAAGTGCTGGTCACACTATGTTTAGAGGAACTTTTGGAGAACTACTAAATTGTTTTTTGAAGCAGCTGCATCATTTGTATTTCCCATCAAGAAGTCCCTCCCAACAACACTGTATAAGAGTTCCAATTTCTCCACATTCTTGACAATAGTTTTTGACATTCATGTTTTTTAGTGCAGCCATTCTAGTGGATGTGAATGGTATTTCATGGTGGTTTCAATTTGCATTCTCCTAATGAATACATATTTTGAGCATTTTTCATGTGCTTATTGGCATCTTGTACATCTTTGAGCATTAATAGGTATAAATTTCCCCTTTATAATTGCTTTTGCTGTATTTCATAAGTTTTGGCATGTTGTATTTTTATGTTCATTCATCTTTAAGTATTTTCTAATTTCCCATGTGAGTTCTCATTTTTAATTCATTGGTTGTTTGAGTCAGTTGTTTAACTTCCAAAAAACTTAGAACTTTCCAGTTTTATATCTGTTCTGGTTGGAGAACATATTTTGTATGATAACTGTTTTTTTTATTGTTGTTGTTGATGTTGTTGTCATTTGTTTGTTTCGTTTTTTAATGTCTCATGTGCATTCCAGAAAATTGTTTATGCTTGGTTGCTAAAGAGGGTTACATACCTTAAAGCCTTAGATGTAGCTGATTTATTGTGTTGTTTAGGTGCTCTATTTCCTTATTTATTTATCTCTGTCTGGTTGTTCTATTCATTTTTTAAAATGAGGTACTAAAGTCTCTGAATCATTGTAGAACTGTCTATTTCTCCCTTCGATTCTGTCAGTTTTTACTTCATATATTTTGATGTTTTGTCATTAGGGAATAATTTTTTATAATTGTTATATAGTCTTGCTGGACTGAATCTTTTATTAATATGTGATATTCTTCTTTGACTCTTGTAAACTTTTAATATTTATAATACATCTTGTCTAATATTATTAAAACCACCCTGCACTCTTTTGATTGTTATTTTCATGGAATACCTTCTCACATCTTTTCACTTTCAGTATATTTGGATATTTAGATCTAAAGTGAGTCTCTTGTAGACAACATCTAATTGGAGTATGTATTTTTAGCCTTTCTTCCCATCTCTGTCTTTTGATTGAAGAGCTTACTTCATTTATATTTAATGTAATTCCTGATAAGAGGGACTTATTTTTATTATTTAGCTATTCATTTTCTATATTCCTTATAGCTTTTTTTTTTGTCTTTCATTTCTTGAGTCACTGCATTATTTTGTGTTTAGTGGATTTTTGAAGTTAAGTGTCTAATGCCCATGTTATTTCTTTGTGTATATTCTATAGCTATTTTTTTTGTGGTTACCATGAGAAATACATTTAACAATCTGAAGTTAAGACGTCTTAATTTGAATTTATACTATTTTAATTTATTAACATAGAAAAAGTTAATGCCTTTACAGCTCTTGTAGTTATTGTCACAAAATTAAATATATTTTTTAAAGATTTTATTTATTTATTAGACAGAGATAGATCACAAGTAGGCAGAGAGGCAAGCAGAGGGAGAGGAAGGTAAGCAGGCTCTCTGCTGAGCAGAGAGCCCGATGCAGGGCTCGATCCCAGGACCCTGGGATCATGACCTGAGCTGAAGGCAGAGGCTTTAACCCACTGAGCCACCCAGGTGCCCCACAAAATTAAATCTTTATACATTTTGTGGCCAAAAGCATAAGCTAATAATTCTTTTAAATGCATTAATTTCTTTAATTATGTAGAAACCAAAAGGTAGAGTTCAAATTAAAGTTATAATAATATTATCTTTTAGACTAATATTTTTTTAAAGATTTTATTTATTTATTTGACAGAAAGAGGTCACAAGTAGGCAGAGAGGCAGGCGGTGGGGGAGGGAAGCAGGCTTTCTGCTGAGCAGAGAGCCCCATGCGAGGCTTGATCCCAAGACCCTGGGATCATGACCTGAGCCTAAGGCAGAGACTTTAACCCACTAAGCCATCCAGGCGCCCCTAGACTAATAATTTTTAATGTATTAGTATATTATATCATGTAGAAAACAAAAAAAAAATAAATTATAAATCATTGTTAAAATAATACTAGCTTTAAAAATTGCTGATGTGTTTGCCTATTTTGAGATCTTTATATCCTTAAATGACTTTGAGTAATTTCCTAGTCCTTTTCTTTCACCTTGAAGGACTCCCTTGAGCATTTCTTGCAAGGCAAATCTACTGGTAATAAATCTCTTGTGCTTTTGTTTATCTATGAATATCTTAACTTCTTCTTCACTCTAAATTTTTCCAGGCACAGGATTCTTGGTTGACAGGTTTTTGTTTTGTTTTGTTTTCTTCTTCTTCTTTGAATATGTCAGTCCATGTCTTCTGGTCTTTAAGGTGTCTAATGGGAAATCTGCTTATAATTTTATTGAAGATAATGTGTATACGACAAATTTTTTCTCTCTTGTTTTCAAGATTTTCTCTTTGGGTTTGACTTTCAAAACTTTGACTGAAATGTTTCTTAGTGTAGGTCTCTGAGTTCATCTTATTTGGGATTTACTTAGCTTTTTGTATGTTTATATTATCATCTTTCACCACTTACTCAAACATTCTAATTCTTTTCTCTCAAACTTCTAGGATTCCCAGTAGTACTAGTTGTGACTTTGAGCACTAGTCAAGTAAATCTTTATAAATACTCCATTTATGACTTCTCACTCATAATGGATACCATTTCCTTTTTTACTAAAGTCATTATTTTACCAAATCAGCCGCCTTATCCTCCATCTTGAAAACTCCCTTTGACTCTCTTTTTAAATGTCATAATATTTACCGCCAAACTGATAGGTGTATTCTCAAGATATTTTAGAAATATATTGCTTTTTCTAAAACTATGCCTTTGTTTTACATCCTCTTCAAGTAATGGGAGAGTTTTCTGAAAGTTTTTGTTTATATTTCTCTTTTGTTTTTGAGGTAGAATTTAAATAGAAATAAAATGGTATTATTTTAATTCAATTATTTATTAATAAAATCATATGTTTATATAATAGCACTCTATGACTGGTATAGGAGCAAATTCAATGCAGTTATCACATTAAAAAGGGATCTAGAAACAGTTATTTCTGGGTACAAAACTTGGTTCTCTGGCTGACTGTATCTGGATGGTCTTAAATATGTATATTGACAAGAATTATGTGATCTCTGATCTTACCCTACTTTCAAACTAACAAGTTTGCCTGCCACTGGTCTACAGATGATGGCCAAAGACACAAGATTGCTGGTTAGAGACAAGATTGTATACTGAGCTCCAAAAATCTCATGACTGAACCATTTTCCCCTGCTTCTCTCACTTTCCCAAAACTCCCAGACCCATAAATGAGACACAGGTGTGCCTAGATGCTTGCATCATATCCAGTAGATCTACATCTAAGCTAAAAAAGACAAATCTTAGGAATAACAAAACTTATTTATTTATTATTATTTTTTTTTAAATAATGAGCTGCAATCAAACCTGCCTATCCTTTACCCAGAGGGAGAAATTATATTTATTAGGCTGGGACAGCACACACAGTTGCCCTTCTCCTCCAGTGGGAGATACTATCTCAATTTTTCCTAAGTAAATATAGTCTGAAACAAAATCCGTCAGCATTTCTGTTCATAAGCTGTGCAAAAAAAGTGCAAGTCTGAGAATTTTCTTCCAGTCTTGGTTTACTTTAGACCTCAGTTTTATGTACCTAGTAGGAATAGTATAAATAATCAACTCCTAGTGGTTTTAGATAATTAAAATTTATAGTACATAGAGTAATAATGTAGACTACCTAACATAGTGGGAACTCACTTAATATTAAGTAGTAGCAGTAGTGGTAGGTTATAAGTAGCTGAATGGCTATAAAATAATAGATTTTTAAAATTAGATTATGTTTTAACTATACTTATATACATATATATGTGAACAACTATATATGTAACAAATATATAACACATATAATTATACAAATATAAATATACATACTATATATGCATATAAATAATTATATACATATACTTTATATTTTATATTTTGTTATATATATGTGTAGGTACATATGTGTATATACACACATATAACAAAATATAGCATATATACATATGTATGTAATAAAACATAACAAAATCTGATAAATTGAAAACCAACCTCAGTAATTTATTTTAAACCTGTAACTTAAAATAATCATCAAACTTGTTTTCTGTTTCTATCTGAATATATCTAAGTAAGAAATCTCAAGAAAAATCATATCTCCTCGAAGACTACAGGTAAATATTTGCTCATTATATAAAAATAAGGCTCTCTTTATTTGTGACTATAACTATATTTTTGTATGTGTCCCTGAAAGAAGATAAACATTCTTCTTATGAGCTAAAATCCTCATAAAGCACTGTTCCTAGGTTTGGCTGCTAATTCCCTTTCTTAAATGAAACCAGTATACTTTTATGCTTGCTTTTAATATCCTTGTTAAAGGATAAGGTTCTCCATTTACATCCTAGGTCATTCCACCCTGAGTGATTTTCATTTTTAAGCTCCTTATTAAAATGAAAATTATCTTCTTCAGATACTTCTTCACTTGGAATTAGTGGAATTCATGGAATCCAAAAATCAATGGAATTCATTTATCTATTAAAACATAGCAACAGTTGGAGGTTCTTATAGAATTCAGCACACTCCATAGTAAGAAACCTATTCCTAAAATTTGTCTATATTTATATTATATTAGTCATGATTTTCATTTGCAGGTGTCAGAGACTCAGGTTGACAGTAAGTGAATATATCTATAATCAGTCTTCAGTTCCCTAAGGATGAGCATGTTGCTGAGGACAGGCCAACCACTATAATCTATCTTTCTGACTATAGCAATTTTTTGTGATTATTCAGAAAGTGCACTTGTTCCTTTCCCCAAAATAGACCACCCAAGGTCATATCCAGCTATTGCATCATGAAGTACTCTCTGTGGATTTCTTGTCTATGAGTCATTGTGTCTGGACATATCCACACCTGCTCTATTCTATTTAGGACATTTTCCAAATTATCCATTCAACAACATATTTAACTATGAGGAGAAAATACTTTTAGCAGGCAAAATTTATTGGTTTATCTCTCAATTTTCCAAGGAACCTGGTTTCAGGGACTTGACTACTATAAGCACAAGGATTTGTCCTTACATCAATTCTAGATGGTCTGGACTGACTTAAGTCTTCAAGTGTATTCTCTCCAAAGGATAGAATACAGTTTTAACAACCAGAGACAATCATGAAGAATATTATTACATCCCTTTGCTTTTCACTCCCATATGTGCTTATTCCCACATATTTAATTTAAGATAACACTCCTATGAAGAGTAGAAGAACCTGTCATCTTCATAACACAGTCAATCTAAATTGTTCCCCAAATACCTAATTCCAAGGTGATAATAAGTGTAATAATGTGAGTCCAAGATAAATATCTGATTCTGGGTGATCCCTCTCCAATATTCTGCAGGCTATTGCCTAAATGAGCAATTTAACTTGAGATCTGCATTCAAGATGCAAATGTAGAAGGATAGTAGTTTATGGGGGAAGGGTATTTTATATTTTTAGTATACACCATATTCTTTGGGCCAGATTCAACAAGGGTTTCTTTCCTAGGTAGTGAAGATCCTTTTATAGATTTATCAATATGTATAATTGAGGTTCTGTCTTCTTATCTATGGGCTCCATGAATTGATCTGAGATAAACAGAGTGGTGGATTTGTCTTCAGGGGGCTCTTCAGAGTTTTCTGTCTACTGCCTAAATGTATTATTGAGGGGGTTAAAGGATGCTTTAAGGATTGAATATTAATAATCACCCATTCACAAGGCTGTCTTTGGCAGTATATCTCTGAAAAAAACACACACACACACACAAAAAAAGCCTGTAGTTAGCTTCCCCACCCCTTCAACCCCTCTCTCTCAAAGGTTGTTACCAAAGTCAGAAATTGAGTGGAATTACAAATCTTGAACTTGGACACCAATGATAAGATTTCTCTTTTTGAAATGAGTCTTTATATGTTGTATATGTCCAAAAGCCTCAGCATAATAGTCTGTCTGGCCATGGGCTGAAATAGTAGGACAGACCTAATATTTGCCCTACTTCAATAACATAATCCAGTTTGTGAATTAAATTTAGCATTTCTTTTGTTCACCTTTTGTCTCAGTGTTGTATCCTTCTGTTTCTCTTCTTCATGTTAAATTTTGCCTAAAATACAGATTCAAAGTTCTGTAAGAATAAGATTATCTTTTTTTTTCTAATAAACTTCTTTTTTTTAATTGTGTTATGTTAGTCACCATACAGTACATCACTAACTTTTGATGTAGTGTTCCAAGATTCATTGTTTACATATCTTTATTTTTTTTTATGATTTTATTTATTTATTTGACAGACAGAGATCACAAGTAGGCAGAGAGGCAGGTAGAGAGAGAGAGAGAGAGAGAGAGAGACTGAGGAAGGGAAGCAGGCTCCTCGCTGAGCAGAGAGCCCGATGCGGGGTTCAATCCCAGGACCCTGGGACCATGGCCTGAGCCAAAGGCAGAGGCTTCAACCCACTGAGCCACCCAGGTGCTTCACATATCTTTTTTTTATTTTTTTAAGAATAGGATTATCTTAAAAAAAACACTTTAGCAGTTTTAGTTCTTTGATTGTAAGCATAACATGCACCATTTTTCAAAAGGAACATCATCCTATTATTTCATTCTCTTCTTTAGAATGGGCCAGTCTAAACAGACCCTATAATTCTCTGAAACATTTATCACAGGTGAAAAAAGGTAGCCAAAAGTTCAAGATTAATTTTTCAACAAACAATCTAAATCTTTATATTCTTTGAATGCATAGTCTAAATTCTGATATAATGTTTCACAAATAAAAAACTACAAACTTGTCAACTTAAATCCTTTAGTCAATTCAGTATTTTAGAATCCATCAGTTGTTACTTCCCATTTCTAAGCAACACTATATATGTTGAACAGAATTTGCTTGCAAATTAGACCAATATAAGTACACACCCTTAAGAAAAATTTATTGATTCACATAGGTATGTAAACTGAAGGTAGAGTACCTTCAATGTGTTCCAAATTATATTATAGCATTGTTTCTCTCTCTCTTTCTCTCCATTTTTGTTTTATTCTTCAGATGGCTTTTTGTTCACATGGTAGACATAATGGACTCCTTTGCTCCAAATCTAAATCCTCTAGTGGAAAAAAATACTACTTTTTGTTAAATTGACCATATATCAATCCCATAGAAGAATTCTGATTAGCCTTGCCTGAGCCATATGCCTTTTCTTAAATCAATTTCTAAAGCCAAAAATAAAACTTTCTGAAAAATAAAACTTTCTATCTAATGGGTTTCCTTGGTGCACACTCTCTCTCTAACTCACAGGCACACATGCACTTGTACACACACACACACACACACACACACACAAAGCCTGTGTAATAAGAAAAAGGGGAGATTGAGTGATTGATAACCCCAAAAGGATTCTGTAGAATAGGAGTAGTTATCCACAGAAGTACATTACCTGGCAAAAGTAGTATGTGTTCACTAGAGCTATTCTTTGCAAGATACTGCCTGAGATACTTGGTGTCAGAGGTTGAGAATGGCAATTAATTAATAGAAAGAGAGAGGTGTATGGCATATTTTTTCTTTGAGGCATATAAAAGCTGATAATTTAGAAAGTTTTGGGGTATTTACAATTAACTTTAATACACAGTAAAATATAGCAAGACTATCATGAAATATCTTCAAAGGTGATATTTGAAGAGTGGGGGTTTGCTAGTGTTTCTCCTAGTTCCTTCAGGCTTGAGGCTAATATTTCTGCAGCAGTCTCTATATTAATTTTCTCTGTTGTACATTTTTCCCCCTTTTGGCATATTTCTCTGTAGCTAACACTGCAGTTCTTTTGTTTCCTTAAGTGACCACAAACACAAGGGAGGCAACATTTACTGAAGGATTAGAGCAATGGATTTGCATATTTATAGTACAGGCTAGCACTTTGTGTTATTTAAAATATTATCTCTTTAAATGCCTTTGTTGAGCTCCTGGCACTGGTTAACTTAAAATTCCACTTTCCTCCATTGGGAGATAGTGAAAATATTTAAGTAAGCCCCTTCTGATGAACTCTCTATCAAGCATGGTTTAAACAGAAGAGAAGAGGTCTTATTAGTATTATAAAAATAAGAGGGGGGCATCTAGTGGACTCAGCCTTTAAACATCTTCCTTCAGCTCAGATCAGGATCCCAGGGTCCTGGGATTGAACCCCATCAGGCTCCCGGATCAGCAGGGAGCTTGCTTCTCTGTTTCCCTCTGCCCCTCCTCTTGCTTGGGCTTTCTACCTCCCTCTCTCTCTCAAATAAATAAATAAAATAGAGTAAATCTTTAAAAAAAAATAAGAGATTTCTTATAGCAACTTGATCTTAAAGAAATATGGGAGTTGCTGGGGATGTGGAAGAAATGCTATAGCATCGAAGAAAGGGTGAATAACTAGCACATAGGAAAACAATTCAACTTGCAAGAAAAAATGTGCCAAGCAAAGCATGTCAGTGAGACAGGTGGAGCTAAAAAAGAAAAAAAAAAAAAAAAAGAAAGAAAAAAAGAGGTCTATGGGAAATAATTACCACTATAAAGTCAAAGCACCTGTTATCTGCACTCAAGTAGCTAGTAGTGGTCCTTGGGATGCTGTTCATCAGCAAAAATGATAGTTGAGAAGATAAACTAGATGAATAGCAGAGAAGAGAGGATAAACTGGAATTAACTGGGTAAATCTGTATCTGTTCAAGTCATATCTTATCATTATAATCTTTTGACAGTAGGGGCTACTTCTCATTTCTACCTTTAACACATTACTTAAGTTCCTCTTATGGGCATTCTACCCTGTAGTTCTCAGATCCAACTATGCTGATTAGCAATATCCACTACAGTCTATCATTTTTCAATTTGTCATTCATAAATGCATTTATAGGTATATTAAAGTATGAGATGAAAGAATATAAAATATTTTCTCTCCTCATAGAACTTTACTACATCTTATATAACTGAAATAGTGTTAACACATCTCTCAAAAAAGGCTACATGACCCATATGTTACTTTGGTTCCTATTAGGTAATGTTTATTCCTCCTCAATCTGATTCACTCTGCCTTTGATATCTGGCAACTGAATAGAGAGAATATTAACACATTATATAATAGGATTGAGGGGGAAATGATATACACATTCATACAAATATAGTCATATAAATACAAGGAAGACATGCAAATGTTACTGCCTTCCTTTCTGTAACTGGCCATATTGTGTATTAATTTTCTAATGCTAAAAGACAAATTATTACAAATGTAGGGGTTTAAAAACAATGCCCATTTATATCTCACCATATTGTCATTCAGATTTTGGATATACCACAACTGAGTTCTCTGCCCAGGCTTCACAAGACTAAAAACAAACTGTGAGCCAAGGTGCACTCCTTTCAGAGCTCTGGGTCCTGTTCCAAATGTACGTGGCTAATGGCAGTATTGTTTCCATGTGATTGTAGTACAAAGGTCTCCATTCTCTTGTTGTCTATTGGCTAGGACATCATTCTCAGTTCTTAGATGCTACCCACATATCTTACTGACCTGGCCTCTGTATAATTGCAGCACCTTACTTCTACAAAGCCAGAAAAATCTCTCTCAAGGAAGATCCCAATTCCACTTTTAAGAGCTTTCTCTGATTAAATTAGGATCATCCAAGATAATCTTTTTGGATTAACACATGTACAACTGAATGGAACCTTATTTACATCTATAAATCCTCTCACATTTATAATATAATCTAATTATAGGACTGTAATTATCATATTCACAGTGCTTCTCAAGCTCTCAAACTTCTATTGTCTATAGCCTACTCCACATGCCCTTTACTTTCAGCAAGCATTTCAGATAGTTGTGGTCTCTCCACTGCTGGGGTTACCCTAAGCTTTTGTGAAGGTTAATTTTATGTGTCTACCTGACTGATCTGGGATGCCTAGTTAATAGGCACTTTTTCTGGTTGTGTATGTGAGAGTTATTTTTAGAAAAGATTAGCATTTAAACTGGTGGAATGAGTAAAACCCATTGCCCTCTTTAATGTGGCTGGACATCATTCAACCAATTATAGATGCAAATAAAACAAAAGAATAGAGGAAGTTTGAATTCTCATTGTTTGCCTGACTTCTTGACCTGAAACATCAGTATTCTGCCCTGGTGCTGGGACTTATACCAATAGTGTTTCTGGTTCTCAGGACTTTGTACTTAGACTGATTTTTTTATTTTTTATTATTTTTTAGCCACTTTATGGAGTTATGATTGACATACAAAAAGCTGCACACATTTAATATATACAGTTCTCTGTGCTTGGAGATAAGTAAATAAAAACAATAAGACACATACCTTTGTCTCTATTATGGAGTGACAACCCATTCCTCTTTGGTTCCAAATTAATCACACAGGAAGTAAGTAGTTGATTTCTTCTTAGTTTAATGGCATAGACAAAAGATGTTCTTTTTTTTAAAAGAATTACTTGTTTATTTTAGAGGGTGGGGATGGGCAGAGGAAGATTGAGAGGGGAAGGAGACCTCTCACTGAGAGTGGAACTCAAGGAGGGGCTAATCTCACAACCCTGAGATCATGACCTGAGGTGAAAACAAGAGTTGGAGGCCCAACTGACTGAGCCACCCAGGTGTTGCGTTTCCTTCCCTCCTTCCTTCCTTCCTTCCTTCCCTCCTTCCTTCCTTCCTTCCTTCCTTCCTTCCTTCCTTCCTTCCTTCCATCCTTCCTTCCCTCCTTCCTTCCTTCCTTCCTTCCTTCCTTCCTTCCTTCCTTCCTTCCTTCCTTCCTTCCTTCCTTCCCTTCTTTCTCTCTCTCTTCTTTCTTTCTTTCTTTCTTTCTTTCTTTCTTTCTTTCTTTCTTTCTTTCTTTCTTTCTTCTTTCTTTCTTTCTTTTCTTTCTTTCTTCTTCCCTTTCCTTCTTTCTTTCTTTTCTTTTTTTTTTTTTTTTTTAATGAAACAAAGAGAAGTCTTGAGCTAGTACATGATTTTCATGCAAATTGCCTGGCTACTTGAGTCACATGGCTTAGCAGGTCTGATTAGACAAAGCAATGTTGTATGGAACTTTTTGGCAGGATGGTATAAATAAACAATGGCACAGACCCATGGGATTTGGGGGCAAAGTGATTCCACCATTTTCAGGTAATTATTCTCTTTCTGAAAATATCTTTGATCTGCTATTGGACTTTAGCATATTCAGCACTGCATACTTGGCCATAGACTACCAAGTTTCAAGTAACCCGAGTTATTCATCATGAATTTGGTGTCCTCTGGCACATAAATCCATATATTGGGGTATAAAAAACATCACTCTGTTATTTAGTAGCAACCATATGTACACAATCTGGCTTGAGTAGTTCCTGAAGGAGCACATAATTTGCATGACCAAATGACTCCAATCTATATGATTGTTTCTCCTGTAATATTGATACCTCTGTCTAAAGTCCACATCTTTGGCCTCCTAAGGTGTTCACTATGAACAGTTGATTGAGGAAGAAAAGATTTGGTCTGATTTACAAAGGGTTCTACACTGTGGCTGACATCACCCAAAAACAGACAGTAGTTACAACCATGTTCAGAGTTTGTATTATAGTGTTGAAGAGAAATCCTCCCTGTAGAAACAATTTAAAACAGTACATATGATTAGGGGCTTAGGAAAAACACAAGTGAAAATTGACACTAAGTACTTCTTCTTCTTCTTCTTTTTTTTTTTTTTTATTATTATTATGTTATGTTAGTTATGACACAGTACCTAGTTTTTGATGTAGTGTTCCATGATTTATTGGGTATAACACCCAGTGCTCAATGCAATGCATGCCCTTCTTAATATCCATCACCAAGCTCGCACATTCCCCCATCCCTCTCCCCTCTAAAACCCTGAGTTTGTTTCCCAAAGTCCATAGTCTTTTATGGTTTGTCTCCCTCTCTGATAACCCCCCTTCATTTTTCCCTTCCTTCTCCTAATGTATTCCATGCTATCCCTTATGTTCCACAAATATGTGAAACCATATGATAATTGTCTTTCTCTGTTTGACTTATTTCACTTAGTGTAATCTCCTCCAGTTCCATCCATTTTGATGCAAATATTGGGTATTTTTCCTTTCTGATGGCTAAATAATATACCATTATATGTATTGGCCACATCTTTATCCATTCATCTGTTAAAGGGCATCTTGTCTTCAATCTTGTCTTCCACCATTTGGCTATTGTGTACATTGTTGCTATGAACATTAGGGTGCATGTGGCCCTTCTTTTCACTACATTTGTATCTTTGGGGTAAATACCCAGTAGTGCAATTGCTGGGTCATAGGATAGTTCTATTTTTAACTTTTTGAGGAGCCTCCACACTGTTTTCCAAAGTGGCTGTACCAACTTGCATTCCCACCAACAGTGTAAGAGGGTTCCTCTTTATCTACAACCTCTCCAGCATTTATTTCTTGTCTTCTCAATTTTTGCCCTTCTAACTGGTGTAAGGTGGTATCTCAATGTGGTTTTGATTTGAATTTCTATGATGGCTAATGATGTTCAGCATTTTTTCCTGTGTCTCTTAGCCATTTGTCTGTCTTCCTTGGAGAAGAGTCTGTTCATGTCTTCTGCCCATTTTCTGACTTCATTATTTGTTTTTTGGGTGTTGAGTTTTTTTTTTTTTTTTAAGATTTTATTTTTATTTATTAGACAGACAGAGATCACAAGCTGGTAGAGAGGCAGGCAGAGAGAGAGGAGGAAGTAGGCTCCCCGCTGAGCAGAGAGCCCAATGTGGAGCTCCATCCCAGGACCCTGAGATCATGACCTGAGCCAAAGGCAGAGGCTTTAACCCACTGAGTCACCCAGGTGCCCTTGAGTGTTGAGTTTGAGAAGTTCTTTATAGATCTTGGACACCAGCCCTTTATCTGTACTGTCATTTGCAAATATCTTCTCCCATTCTGTGGGCTGCCTCTTTGTTTCATTGACTGTTTTCTTTGCTGAGTACTTCTTCTTAATAAATGATTAGATAATCTTCTTAGAATGATTACAGGCATAAAGATGAAGATAGATCTTTTAAAAGTCTTTATTTAAATTCAATTTAGTTAACATATACTGTGTTATTAGTTTCAGGAGTAGAATTTAGTGATTCATCAGTTGCGTATAAGACCCAGTGCTCATTACATCAAGTGTCCTCCTTAATGGCCATCACCCAATTACCCCTTCCTCCCAACCACCTCCTTTCCAGCAACCCTCAGTTTGTTTATAGGACTTCAGCATCTTTTACGGTTTGCCTCCTTCTCTGTCTTCATCTTATTTTATGTTTCCTTCCCTTCCCCTATGTTCATCTGTTTCTTTTTTCTTTAAGTCTATATATGAGTGAAATAATGTGGTATTTCTCCTCTCTGATTTATTTCACTTAGCATAATACCCTCTATTTCTATCCATATTGTTGCAAATAGGAAGGTTTTATTCTTTTTTATGGGTAATATTCCAACATCAAAGAGGGTTAGCATCTCCTGTAAAGCAAATATGACTAGTCATTGATTTTTTAAGCAAATGAAAATTCACCTACTCAAACAAGAGCAAGGCAATTCTTCTAGTTCCAAAGATTCTCAGGAAAGACTCAGAGCTTAACATTTTCATCTTTTAAAGATTTCTTTTTATTTATCTATCTGGCAGAGAAAGAGATCACAAGTAGGCAGAGAGGCAGGCAGTGAGAGAGGAGAAAGCAGGCTACCAGTGAGCAGAGAGCCCCACGTGAGTCCCCATCTCAGGACCCTGAGATCATGGCATGATCTGAAGGCAGAGGCTTAACCCACTGAGCCACCCAGGTGCCCCAACATTTTCATCTTTATATGTATCTCTTGGTGTGTCTCCAACTCAATTTTCAAAGTCCCATTCTTACCAAAAATTGCCCCTACTTTAACATAAAAGAAATTGCAATGCTGTGAATTCAATTTGTTTTATAATTCTGCTAATAAAATGCATTTATGTACAGCTTCAGAACTGTCAACTCCTCAAACTGTCAGCTTTATCCAGTATCTCTCCTAGCCATATCTGAGCCATACTTTGAAAGAAGTTATGAAGCTCTCTTGACACAGTTGTACCAATGCCAGGCAAAACACAGAAGTCATCAGAATAATAAACTTCCATTATTATCTGTTCCAAACCGACATGATTCTAGGACTGATCATATGACCAATATGTTATTTTGGTCTATTAAAAATAATAAAGAAAACATAGCAGATAAATATTCTAAGCTTTAAAGTATAAAGCACTGTAAAACTAACTGAATATTGTTTTCAATCTTATTTATAGAGAAACAATAAGCTATCAAAATACTTTCACAGAATTTGTCATACTATATACAAGTCCTTAAGGCTTTCATGCCTCCCACTCAACCCCCTTCACCACCTACACATGTGTGTACCACAAAGATAATAAACCAAATCATGGCTATAATATTTTACTGTTAATGTTTGAGGTGCACATATACTGTATATGTGCTAAAGTTTAGTATGTGTGAACCTAACTACTCAAGAATACTTTATTACAGGGGCACATGGGTGGCTCAGTGGGTTAAGCCTCTGCCTTCAGCTCAGGTCATGATCTCAGAACCCTGGGATTGAGCCCCTCATCTGGCTCTCTGCTGAGCGTGGAGCCTTCTTCCCCTTCTCTCTCCATGCCTTCCTCTCTGCCTACTTATGATCTCTGTCTGTCAAATAAGTAAGTAAAATCTTAGAAAAAAAAAAACAAAACAAAACAAAAAAACAGAACTATCTTCAAAATTTATGGAAATCTTAAGACAAAGGCCATTAAAAAAATGAAAAATACTTTATTACATTTTAAAATAGCTAATATATCTTCATCAAAATAAATTAAATTTTCTAGAATTCATCTTGAATAAATTGACATTGTGGGAAAATGTATATATATTATCCAAATTAAAACATATTTAGCAATTTGTATTTTCTATATATTACTAATTTTGTAAACCATACAAATATATAATTCTCAATTTTTATTTTTATTAATTAACCATTAAATTTCCATCTGGTATTATATCTCTTAACATCTAAAGCAAGTGTATCTTAAAGATATAACATATGTGTGAGAGAAGCCACAGTGTTTTCTTATTTAGAAAATGTCTTTATGTATCATGTAAATAATTATGTTGGAATTGATTGTCTAAAACTTTCGTCAAAAAAAATTGCCATTTGCAATAACATGAAAATACTTGGAGGGTATTATACTAAGCAAAATAAGTCATAGAAAGACAACATACAATACAATATAGTTTTAATCATATGTGGAATCTAAAAAAAATAAGAACGAACAAACAAAATTAATCAAAAAACAATTCATAGATACAGAGAAAAGACTAGTGGTTACCAGAAGGAAAGGTGTTTGGGGATGTGGGCAAAATGGGTATGGGGGTCAACTGTAGGACCAGATAGATGATAACTAGACTTGTTGTGGTGATCACTTTGTAGTGTATATAGATGTCTAATTATAAAGCTGTATGCCTGAACTATACAGTTAAAGATAAATAAAAATTTAATATATCTTAAAAAGTAATAAAATAATGCATGAGATTTGAAAAACATTTTCACAATTACTAAAAAAAATGAATGTTTTCAATGCATTTTGGGAATATATTATCAGTTTCTATCCTGTTTCCAATTTTTATTCTCTGTGGGTATGATTAGTAAGTCATAAAGTAGTACTAATTGACAGGATGTTCCTGCAATATAACACCATCTGCCTACTAAGACTGAATGGGGACTTCAAATTCGTAATAGCAAATGTTAATAAGAATAATGGTTTGGATTAGCTCAATATCATTATTATATTAAGCCATTTTTTTTAGATTTAGATTTTTTTTAAAGTTGAACAATAGGCAAGATGTTAAATCATAAATACCAGTGAGATTAGACACAAACAGATTTTACCCATTATATACACTTTAAAGCTGAAAGTTTTCTCCTTATGTATCAAACATTTTTAAATGATTTTCTTGATAAAATTATGAGAATAATTTCATTGTGATTGAAATGACAGAATAAATAACACTGTTTCCCTAAATTTTCTTCAGGCAAATTCTTGAGATACATAATGTCAAAATAAATATTCATAGAAAAATTCAGGGTTTTAAAAAATGAATCCTGTGTTTTCATTCTTTCTTTTCCTAAAGCTGAGCTTTTGACACTAGACTTGAAAATGGCTTACAGTTCTTACTTAGCGTAAAATTCCTTTTTTTTTTTTTCTATTTCATACAGCCTTTTCTGAAATTTATCTATGCCATTGAATGAAAACAAGAAAGTAAAAGAACCACACAACTGTATAGGTTATGGTTCCAACCTGACTCCAAATTGGATGCTCTACACAGAAAAAATGTCAAATGGGTCTACATAAGCCATATGGACACCATTAATCAGGGACCTTTTGTTATTCACTGATTTCCATAGCTTTTCTCACTATCAGTCTCAAATTTATTGCAAGCTGTATCCCTAGGGAATTTTTCTATTCTCTCTCTTCTTTCTTTTTTATAGAAAGATATTTTTAAACTTATGTCTTTTCCTCTGAATTCCACCCCCATTAGCTGCTGTGCACAGCTTGCTGAATGCAAACATCTCTTCTGTAAAGATATTTTATTTTCAGTTTCATGGTAACAATTAATCCATGTCAGGTCCTTTTCATATGGGTATGGTACATAGTCCTGTGAATAATTAGAGTACATTTTTCTGAAAAAAAAAAAAAAAGAAAAGGTAAAATGACAACTAATTGATTATCTATATGTATGCAAGTTTATAGCTTCTTAAAATCTATGTTGACATAACAATGATCTGTTTGAATTAAAATACAGACACACACACACACACACACTCACAGAATATTCAATACCTACCTTGTTCAAGACATTGTGGTGAAGAAAACTAGATGCTATGGTTACATAGTGTATATTTTCAACTCACTGACTATCTTGTATATACATTTTATACTCACGCCAAAACTGTACTGTATAGAAGGATTTATCATGTTATTCTTGTAGATAAGAATATTTTCTAAAGCTTAAGAAGTATATTTATGGTCTTAGAGATACCAGTTCTCACATAGGCATTAAAAGCTGTAAGTCAGTGGTCTTGTCAGTAACTACTAGTATGAATACAAGTACATTTATCACAGAGGATAAATTTAGGGATTACAAATGAAATATTTTAGATTATATTACTAATTGAGAAAAAAAAAAACATATTTCATTTAATGCTTTAATGCTCCACAAGAACAAACCTAAAGTTTTCATTTGCCATGTTTCCAACATAACCCAATAAAATAAACAAGCGAATGCTTACAAAATAGCAAGCATGTTTGAATTTCTCATCATTCTCTTAATTATGCCAGATATTAGCAATGGCAAACAGCCAGCTAACTTCACTTTATTAGGACCTTCAGAGTCATATAAAGACATTTTCTTTTCTTATTTTCTGCCATCTAAAATGATATTCTAATATGTTTTGGAAAAGGACTAAATTTGGGGCCCAAAAGACTTTGGGCCCCAAATTTTATATAATATTAGGAAGGAATACCTTCCTCTGCCCTGTGTTTTCTCTACATGGACTTAGAATCAGGTTGACATGAGGTTGACCATGTCCCCTGTACATAAAGAGCATATATAGCAATATAGGGTGAGACAGAAAATAAAGAAAACATGAATCTGATAATTTGAGATTCCATTATATATTATGAATGAAGTAAAGAAAAGTATGATAAAGAATACTTAAAAATGGTTAGTCTCCAGCAAGACTAGTTTTGAATGTAGTGGCATGGATTAAATGGCTTTTGTAAGTATCTTAATTCTTCCATAATTATCTGTATGCGGAACCTCCAACAGAGGGTTCTTTAAAGTCATCCAGGAAAGGGCACCTGGTGGCTCAGTGGGTTAAGCCTCTGCCTTCAGCTCAGGTCATGATCTCAGAGTCCTGGGATCCAGTCCCGCATCAGGCTCTCTGCTCAGGAGGGAGCCTGCTTCCCCCTCTCTTTCTGCCTGCCTCTCTGCCTACTTGTGATCTCTCTCTCTCTCTCTTTCTCTCTCTTTCTGTCAAGTAAATAAATAAATAATCTTTAAAAAAAATAGCCATCCAGGAAGCTAAAGGAAATTAAAAAAAAAAAAAAAAGATAAGTTTGAAAAAATTGCTAGCTTGGTATTGTTAAAACGAAATAAACAATCCAATGTTTTCATTAAAGTTACATTTTAATTGTGTGTGTGTGTGTATGTGTGTGTATGTATATACATATACATATATATATGTGTATATATATATATATATATATAATTCCCTTAACAGATTAATGGATAAGCTATCTATAATGTATAAACTATTTATAATGCATGAGTGTGATAAAATACTACCCAAGAATAAAAATAAATGCATTCTTGATTCATGCAACAACACAGATAAATCTTAAATGCATTTTATTAATGACTTCAGAAATTAAATAAATAACAGTAGATTGAATAAAAAATGGAGATGAAAAAGGACAAATCATTCTGATAGAATGATTCCAAGTAATAAATTTAAAAATATTAAGGGAAATATAAAATCATTATTAATATGCTAGAAAAATCAAAGGCAATATCTACTGATGGTTGCTTAAATTGGTGGGCAGAACTTTAATGAAAAAGAAGATAGTTTTATAATTACTAAATATTTTCCCAAAATAATTACTAATTACTGTTTTAAAAATTTCTTATAAATACTTCTATATTCTTCCTTTCAGGAAGTAGAATTCCTTGATTGGAGGCTGGACTTAGTGTCTTGCCTCTAACAAACACAATGTGAAAAGAAAATAATAATTTTACAATGTTGAAACCTAGCAGAAACTACATTAACCAAGTGATCAATATTAAAATCACCATAATCAATCATGTGGATATCATGTACTTCCTGAGACAAAGACCACTTGATTTCTGCAGTATTTCTCCCCCTAAAATGTAACCCCAATTTAATCATCAGAAAATTTTAAAGTTATATGCAGATACATTTTTAAAAGTACTATAATAATACTGTACAAATGTGCCAATATCATGAAAAACAAGTTAAAGTTCTTAGGGAAAAAATGGGAGA
>ML111050.1:57888-72940 GCA_003697995.1 Taxidea taxus jeffersonii
TCGAAAATTATATTAAAATAAAATGTTTTAAAATGTCTATATGGTTAGCTTTTCCACTGAATTGGCTAGACCAGGTAAAACATTAAATGAAATTGGTGATTACATGACTTAGCCATAATTTTGAGGGACTACTAATTACATTTCAGCAATAATTTTAATTTCTAAATTTTGATATAATGATTTTTCTGAGTAATTTTTATCAGATTAAAGAATTCCTAGTTTGTTTTATATTCCTAGTTTGTTAAGATTTTTTTAATAAATTGTTGCTGAATATTGTTAAATAATTCTTTTATATTTATTAAAATAATCACATATTCTACCTTTAATCTATTATGTAGTAAAGAAGATGATGAAATGAATTAACCATGGTCATAGTAAACTAATTTTTTACTGAAGATATAACACAATTTTGATTCCTTAAATATTATATGTATATTTCTGAGTGACATTGGCCTCTAGCGTTTTTCTTGAATTGTAATGGTCTTGTTTGTGTAGGACTTGGAATCTAGCTTTGTTCATCTATCACAGTGTAACAGCTATGAAAGAGATTGATGCTTTTATTCTTTCCATGATAACTTACCCTGAAGACAGACCCCATAGTTGAAGGATGGGTTATATTTAATGAAAATGACAGGATGTTTTTCCTTCTTCAGCAAGAATGCTATTTTTATGCACTTAGTATTACGTGGTGTGAACACAGACATCACATGATTTCTCCTAATTTCTATGTGACTCCTTCTTCCCCAATCTCAAATTCCATCCTTGAAAGTAAAAAACAAGACAAAACAACAACAACAACTACTACTACTACTTTTCTAGTTTATAAAAGTTATTGTTAAAGAAATGTGTACTAAGTTATAGACTTAAGTATTATATTTTGGCTTCAATATCTTCCCTTATGTGGACTAAAATTCAAACAATTTAGTACAGAGTCTTCATATATACACATTACCTGTAAACATTATGTATGTATACAAATATATTTGGAGTCACTTATTTTGAAGGTTGAGATTCAAAATAATAAATGGTGTAAATTTGCTTTCTCTTCAAATTTTTAAACAGAAATATCTGTTCTGTTAATCCTGAAATTGTTTATACTTTAGTCACAATTTAACTTGTGCATGGTAGACAAAATAATGACACCTCAAAGAATTTGTGAATATATTACCTTACATAACAAAGAGAAATTTAAGTTGCAGATAGAAATATGGTTGCTAAACAACTGATTTTAAGATAGGAGGGTGTCCTGGATTACCTAAGTTCACACAAGGTAATCACAGATGTCTTTATAAATGGCAGAAAGTGGATGCTAAATGAAATATATATACAGACAAGAATATTTTACCCAGGTAGGATGTCATTCACAGTAGGAAAAGTGATGAAAAAATATCCAGGACAAACAGACACTAAAAGAACTTATAATTACCAAATAAGCCCTACAAGAAATATTAAAAGGAACTCTAAGCAAAGAGCCATACCCAAAGTAACATAGACCAAAAAGGAACAGAGACAATATACAGAAACAGTGACTTTACAGGTAATACAATGGCACTAAATTCATGTTTTATTAGTTACTTTGAATGTAAATAGATTATATACCTCAATCAAAAGACACAGGGTATCAGACTGAATTAAAAAGCAAGATCCATCAATATGCTGTCTGCAATGGAATCGTTTGAGACCCATAGGCACCTCCAGATTGAAAGTGAGGGAGTAGAAAACAGTTTATCATGCTAATGGACATCAAAAGAAAGCTGGGGTGGCAATCCCTATATCACACAAATGAGATTTTAAACTAAATATTGTAATAAGAGATGAAGAAGAGCACTATATCATAATTAAATAGTCTATCCAACAAGAAGGTCTATCAATTACAAATATTTATGCCCCTAAAAATGGAATAAGTCAATTACATAAGTCAATTCATAACAAAATTAAAGAAACACATGGATAATACAATAATGTTAGAGGGCTTTAACACACACACACACACACACACACACACACACACACACACCCTTCATTGCAATGGACAGATCATCTAAGCAAAAGATCAAAAAGGAAACAAGGGCTTTAAATGAAAGAATGGGCCAGAGGGACCTCACAGATTTATTCAGAGCATTCTGTCCCAAAGCAACAGAATGCACATTTTTCTCAAGTGCATATGGAACGTTCTCCAGAATAGATGACTTCCTGGGTCAGAAATCAAGTCTCAACTGCTACCTAAAGGATCATTCCTTGCATATTTTCAGACCACAGTGCTTTGAAACTTAAACTCAATCTCAAGAGGAAATTTGGAAAGAACTCAAATACATGGAGGCTAAGAGGCATCCTATTAAAAAATAAATGGGTCAACTAGGAAAGTAAAGAATTAAATAATTCATGGAAACAAATTAAAATGAAAACACAAGTGTTCAAAACCTTTGGGATACAGCAAAGGTGGTCCTAACAGGGAAGTATATAGTGATATAAGCTTTGTCAAGAAAAAAGAAAGGTTCCAAATACAGAGTCTAACCTTATACCTAAAGAAACTAGAGAAAGAATAGCAAATAAAGTCTAAATTCAGTAGGAAAAGAGAAATAATAAAGATTAGAGCAGAAATCAATGGAATAGAAACCAAAAGAACAGTAGAACAGATCAAACTAGAAGCCAGTTCTTTGGAAGAATTAAGATCAATAAACGCCAGACTTATCAAAAAGAAAAGATAAATGACCCAAATAAATAAAATCATGAATTAAAGAGGGGAGATCATGACCAATATAGAAGAAATATGAAGAATTATAAGAATATATTATGAGAAATTATATGCTAACAAATTAGGCAATTTTTGAAGAAATGGATGCATTCCTGGAAACTTATAAACTACCAAAACTGAAACAAAAAGGAATAGAAAATCTGAATAGACCCATAACCACCAAGGGAATTGAAGCTGTAATCAAAAATCTCTCAACGAAATAGAGCCCAGGTCTGGATCGCTTCCCAATGGAATTCTACCAAATATTTAAAGAAGAGTTAATGCCTGTTCTTCTGAAGCTGCTTCAAAAAATAGAAATGGAAGGAAAACTTCCAAACACTTTCTATGATGCCAGCATTACTTTGATCCCCAAAACAGACAAAGATCCCACCATAAAGGAGAACTAAGGATCAAAGACCAATATCCCCGATGAACAGGGATGCAAAAATTCTCATCAAAATACTAGCCAATAGGATCCAACAGTACATTAAAAGGATTATTCACCACAAACAAGTGGGATTTATTCCTGGGTTGCCAGTGTGGTTCAATATCACAGATCAATCAATGTGACATATACGTTAATGAAAGAAAGGACAAGAGCCATACAATCCTCTCAATAGATTCATATAAAGCATTTGAGAAAGTACAGCATCCTTTCTTGATTAAAACTCTTCACAGTGTAAGGATAGAGAGAATATACTTCAATATCATAAAAGCCATATATGAAAAGCCCACAGTGAACATCATTCTCAGTGGGGGAAAACTGGTAATTTTTCCACTAAAGCCAGGAACATGATAGGTATGTCGACTCTCACCACTGCTGTTCATCATAGTTCTAGAAGTCCTAGCCTCAGCATTTGGACAACAAAAAGAAAGAAAAGACATCAGATCAGCAAAGATGTCAAACTCTCACTCTGTAGGTAACATGATACTCTATGTGGAAAGCCCAAAAGATTCCACCCTGAAATTGCTAGAATTCATACAGGAATTCAGTAAAGTGGCAGGATATAAAATCAATGCAAATAAATAAGTTGCATTGCTACATACTAACAATGAGACAGAAGAAAGGGAAATTAAGGAGTCAATCCCATTTACAATTGCACACAAAGCCATAGGATACCTAGGGATAAACCTAACCAAAAAAGTGAAGGATCTGTACTGTGAAAACTACAAAACACTCATGAAAGAAATTAAGGAATACACAAATAAATGGAAAAAAAAATTCCATGATTATGGATTGGAAGGACAAATATTGTTAAGACGTGTATGTTACCTGGAGCAATTTACACATTGAATGCAATCTCTATTGAAATACCATCAGTTGTTTTCACAGAGCTGGAACAAAGAATCCTAAAATTTGTAGGAAGCCAGAAAAGACCACAAATAACCAAAGAATGTTGACCAAGAAAACCAAAATTGGTAGCATCAGAATTCCTGACTTCAAGTTTAGTTACAAAGCTGTAATCATCAAGAGAGTATGGTACTGGCACAGAAACAGACACATGGATCACTGGAACAGAATAGAAAACCCATAAATGGACTGTCAGCTCCATAGTCAACTAATCTTCAACAAAGCAGGAAAGAATATTCAATGGAAAAGAAAAAAGTTTCTTCAATAAATCGTGTTGGGAAAATTGGATAGACACAAGTAGAAGAATAAAACTGGACCACTTTCTTAACAGCATGCACAAAGATAGGCTCAAATGGATGAAAGACCTAAATGTGAGACAGGAATTCATCAAAATTCTAGAGAAGAACACAGGCAACAGCCTCTTTGACCTTGGCCACAGCAACTTGCTAGACACACTTCCAAAGGCAAAAATGAACTATTGGAATTTAATCATGTCAAAAAGCTTTTGCACAGCAAAGGAAACAGTCATCAAAAGATGACCTATGAAATGGGAGAAGATATTTGCAAATGATATGTGAGGTAATGGGTTATTATCCAAAATCTATAGATAATTTATCAATATCAACACTCAAAGAACAAATAATCCAGTCAAGAAATGGCCAGAGGACATGAACAGACATTTCTGCAAAGAAGACATCCAAATGGCCAACAGACACATGAGAAGAGCTGAACATCACTGAGCATCAAGGAAATACAAATCAAAACCACAATGAGAGGCCACCTCACACCAGTCAGAATAGGTAAAATTTACAAGTCAGAAAACAGCAGATATAGTGAAAGTTGTGGATAAAGGGGAACTCTCTTACATTTTTTGTAGGAATGCAAGCTGCTGCAGCCACTCTGGAAAACTAGTATTATATATATAATATATATATATATATATATATATATAATATGTGTATATACACACACACATACATACACACATATATATACATATATACATACACACATATTTTATATATACATACATATACACACATACACACATACATGTATATATGCACATGTATACATATGTATATATGCATATGTATGTATACGTATACATACATATGTATAAAATATTTTCTTTACCTATTCATCTGTCCGTGGACATATGGGCTCTTTCCATAGTTTGGCTACTGTGGACATGGCTGCTGTAAACACTGGGGTAGAGGTGTCCTTTTAGATCACGTTTGTATCATTGGATTAAATACCCAGGAGTTCAGTTGCTGGATTGTAGGGTGCCTCTATTTTCAACCTTTTGCTACTGTAGACATGGCTACTGTGAACATGGCTGCTATAAACACTGGGGTGGAGGTATCCCTTTAGATCACATTTGTATCATTGGATTAAATACCCAGGAGTTCAGTTGCTGGATTGTAGGGTACCTCTATTTTCAACCCTTTGAGGAACCTCCATACTGTTTTCCAGAGTAGCTGCAGCAGCTTGCATTCCTACAAAAAAATTTAAGAGAGTTCCCCTTTATCCACAACTTTCCCTATATCTGCCATTTCTGACTTGTAAATTGTACCCATTCCGACTGGTGTGAGATGACATCTCATTGTGGTTTTGATTTGTATTTCCTTAATATATATAATATTATATATATATATATAATATCTTCTTTACCCATTCATCTGTCCATGGACATATGGGCTCTTTCCATAGTTTTAAAAAATATATTATATTAATAATATAATATATTATATTAATTATATATATACACATATATGTATATATATACAATAGAAGTCCTAGCTTCAGCATTTGGACAACAAAAAGAAATAAAAGGCATATATATATGTGTATATATATATATATATATATATATAAAGGCACATATATATATATACATATATATATATTCTTTACCCATTCATCTGTCTCTGTATATATACATCTCTCTCTCTCTCTCTCTCTCTCTCTCTCTATATATATATATATATATATATATACTCAGCCATCAAAAAAATGAAATCTTGCCATTTGCAGTGACATGGATGGAACTAGATGGTGTTATTCTAAGTGAAATGTTATGTTAAGTGAAATAAATCAATCGAAGAAAGGCAATTATCGTATGATCTTGCTGATATGTGGAATTTAAGAAACAAGTAGAGGATCATAGAGGAAGAGAGGAACAAATAAAACAAAATTAGAGAGGGAAACCATAAGAGACTCTTAAGCATAAGAACAAATCTACGGTTGTTGGTGGAGGGGTGGGTAACTGGGTGATGGACATTAAGGAGGGCATGTGATGTAATAAGCACATAATAAAATGAATCACTGATCTCTACCTCTGAAACCAATAATATATTATGTGTTAATTGAATTTAAATAAAAATAAATAAATTTAAAAATTATAGGAAACAAGCAGGACTGCTGGAGGGTAGGAAGGTGGAAGGAAGTTACTGGATGACAGACATTAAGGAGGTCACGTGATGTAATGAACATTGAGTATTATTTAAGACTGATGAATCACTTACCTCTACCTCTGAAACCAATAATACATTATATGTTAGTTCATTGAATTTAAATAAAACAAAAAGTGAAAGGGGAGAAGCAGAAGTGTGACTCAGAGTGGCAGAAGAAAATTTTACCACAAACAAACAAACAGTGCCTGAGGAAGGGATATGAGAAGGAAAATCTGAGTCATTAATAATTTTGAAGATGAAGGAATGGGGAGTCAAGGAATGACTTTATAACTGTAGAAATTAAAAGAGGAAGGATGTGACTTTTCCCCTAGAGTCTACAGAAAGGAATACACTATTTTGACACCTGGCTAGTAAGACTCAATCCAGATTTCTGACATATAGAACTGTAATAGAGTAAATGACATAAGTGATAAATATATGTTGTTTTTAACCACTAAATTTGTGGTAATTTGTTACAACAACAATAAGAAATCATGTGATGTGTTAGTTACTCTTTTTTTTCAAATTTGAAAATAAATGATACAATAATCCTTACACCTTGTATCATAAACATCATCACTTCTTCAGTTGGTTTACATAAAAGGGAATATTTATAAAAAATAACAAATGATGAAAGTTCAGTAACATAGAAAACTAACATGATGTTTAATATATTATCTGGCAGTTTTTATCAATTATTTGATTTAGTCTCTTATAAATTCTGAGAGGGAAATAAGCTGTCAAATTTATGATGCCACAAACATGCAAAATAATTTAATTATGCATTTATAAATTATCCTCCTATGCTTAATTAAACTAACAATTTTGAGACTATAAGCTTAAACAGAGCGATAAATATATCTTAAAAATATTAGCATATACATTTAGAGTGTCAACATTTTCTCCAAAAATAAGAAGAAAAGCAAAGGAGAGCCTTTAATTTTATTGATACTCTTATGCCCTCGATTGTCATGTTCAAAGTTGGGGCTTTAATTCTGTTTTCCTAGATTTTTGTTTACCAATGAAATGATTGTACTAAACATGTAATGTATGCAGATGATTGGTCATCTCTATCCCAGAAGAAAAGATGTGGAATCAGGACTTCAGTAGATTTAATCACTAAGAACTTGAAAAATCAGGTAACTGTACAGAAGTACAAAAGCTCAGTATGCACACTGACTTCTTTGTTGCACTACATTTTTATAAAGCAAAAAACAAATACATAGGGTAGTACCTGTGAAGAATACAGGTATGCTTAAAATTTACCTAGTTTAGGATGTAAAATAGGGAAGCCAGAATAAAAGCAAAGAAATAAAAACAAAATGAGTTTTTTTTTTAAGTTTCAGATATACCTAACATATTCTGTAGGTACATTTTATATTTGAGAAAGAACAGTAATATTTGTATTTTGTAAACATATAGGCTATAAAATCAACCAGAGAGACTTAGCAAAGGGAAATCGTATATATACTGGTTTTTACTCCAAAGATAGTATTTATTGTCACCTAGCATTGTACAATGTCGAATTTCTAATTTCTCATCCCATTGTATAATGTCAATTTTCTTATTTCTTATTTCAGAAGATGTGATATTTTTCAAAATACAGTGCATTATGTTTATAATTTCTTAGAAAATTTAAAATTTACATTTTAGGGCATGATTATAAAGAGTAGAATCATTAGTTATAATACATCTTATTTGATTTATCAGCTTTGACATGTTATTAATATTATCATATTTTAATAAATTTATATAAGATAAATATTTTCCCTTTATGCTTCCTAATTATTCCATACATACTTCTAGCTTCTCCATAGAGAATGATTTTGAGATTATGAAGTATGATATTTTTAGCCCAAATAAGAAAGTTATAAAGGCATTGATTGAAGTTATAAATAGAACTTGTTTGTTGCTCATCACAAAAAATAGTTTAGTTGCAATATGTTATTTTCATATTATTATATTTAATTATCACTTTAAATGTTTGTAGAACCATTGCTATGTAGCCATATAATCAATAATTTCCCATTTATTGCTTTTAAATTGCAAAATTCAAGAGGCATTTTCTAAGTTAGTAAAGAGAAATAATGTTATCTATATATTCTAGTCTATTCAATTAGTTTTGTTCTAGTGTAATATATATATAAGAAGAAATTACTAACATTATTAAAATTATAATGACAGCTGAATAAAACATCATCATATTTCACTCCTCAAAACAAATGAATGCATATAACTCACAAAACTAATTTCATAGTTTTTGTATTTTTCTTTAGACCTTTAGACATGTGTATATGTATGTCTGTGCACACACACACACACGTGTGTGTGTGTGTGTGTGTGTGTGTGTGTGAATTACTTGTTTTCTATATCTCTAATTATACAAATGAAGAAAGTCACACCAGGTGTATTTCTATTTTTTGTTTGATATAACAATAGTCATAGGAACCGGTATTATGCTAGTAAATTAATCTATCATAGCCAATGGGGTTAAAATTCCATTTATTTAAAAGGATATTAAAGGGCCAAAGAGATGAACATATTGGTTATGAATTTTTAAAATAATTAAATATGTGGTAGCATATGCACTTAAATAGGTGAGTAATTTTTTTTTGTTTTTTAAAAATCTCTATAAAAGATAAATGACTGTTTAAGGGAAATAACAAAAATAAAAACAGGGTTAATAATAGCAATCTAATAGTATTTTTTTCATCAGATAGTACTAATACAATTGGGTAGAAAATGTTAAAATAATTCTGACCATTTACTTCATTTAATATAAAAAATTCATGTGAGCCAGATCATAGTTTAAAATTCAATGGTTGGAATTGTATATTTTTTAAATGCAGGATAAACCTTAGTGACTGAATTTGTAATGGATTCCAGAAATTATAAAAGATAAAGTCAGTAGGTTAAGCCTGAACAAAATCAAAATATCTAAGGCACTTACAATAATGAAAATAATAATCACAGTCTGAGAAAAGATTGATCCAATAGAGGGCCTTTAATTAGAATAGCATTTTTCAAAACAATTTTTTGTATTGATCAAGTCTTTTTTATAATTGTGCTTTCCAAAATGATATTCATTAATCACATGTGGTTATTAAGTATTTGAAATGTGGTCAGTGCAATTAAGCAACTAAATTTTCAATTTTATTTCTTTTTTTGTCTCATTTACTTTTTAATTTAATTTTCCATTTTTTATTAAAATATAATCTATTCTTAGTCCCAGTGGTACAGGTCTGAGAATTCCCAAGTTTACACACTTCACAGCACTTACCATAGGGCATACCTCCTCAAGGTCCATAAGCCAACCACCATCTCTTTCTCCCCCTCCCCCCAGCAGCCCTCAGTTTGTTTTGTAAGATTAAAGGTCTCTTGTGGTTTGTCTCCCTCCCGATCCCATATTGTTTCATTTTTTTCCTTCCCTACCCCACAAACTGCCCACATTGCCTCTCAAATATTTCATATCAGGGAGATCATATGATAATTGTATTTCTCTGATTGACTTATTTCCCTCAGCATAATACCCTCTAGTTCCATCTATGTCATTGTAAATGGCAAGATTTCATTTCTTTTGATGGCTGCATAGTATTCCATTGTATAAATATGCCACTTCTTCTTTATCCATTCATCTGTTGATGGACATCTAGGTTCCTTCCATAGTTTAGCTATTGTGGACATTGCTGCTATAAACATTCGGTTGCATGTGCCCCTTCAGACTGCTACATTTGTATCTTTAGAGTAAATACCCAATAGGGCGATTGATGGGTCATAGAGTAGCTCTATTTTCAATTTTTTGAGGAACCTCCATGCTGTTTTCCAGAGTGGTTGAACCAGCTTGCATTCCCACCAGCAGTGTAGGAGAGTTCCCCTTTCTCCACATCCTTGCCAGCATCTGTCATTTCCTGACTTGTTAATTTTAGCCATTCTGATTGAGGTTTTGATTTATATTTCCCTGATGCCGAGTGATATGGAGTACTTTTTCATGGGTCTATTGTCTGTTCATGTCTTCTGCCCATTTCTTGATTGGATTATTTGTTCTTTGGGTTTTGAGTTTGAAAGTTCTTTTTAGATTTTGGACAGTAGCCCTTTAGCTGATATGTCGTTTGAAAATATCTTCTCCCATTCTGTCAGTTGTCTTTTGGTTTTGTTGACTGTTTCCTTTGCTGTGCAAAAGCTTTTGATTTTGATGAAGTCCCAATAGTTCATTTTTTCCCTTGCTTCCCTTGCCATTGGCATTGTTCCTAGGAAGAAGTTGCTGTGGCTGAGGTCGAAGAGGTTGCTGCCTGTGTTCTCCTCAAGGATTTTGATGGATTCCTTTCTCACGTTGAGGTCCTTCATCCATTTTGAGTCTATTTTTGTGTGTAGTGTAAGGAAATGGTCCAATTTCATTTTTCTGGATGTGGCTGTCCAGTTTTCCCAACACCATTTGTTGAAGAGACTCTCTTTTTTCCATTGGATATTCTTTCCTGCTTTGTCAAAGATTAGTTGATCATAGAGTTCAGGGTTTATTTCTGGGATCTCTATTCTGTTCCATTGATCTATGTGTCTGTTTTTGTGCCAGTACCATACTGTCTTGATGATGACAGCTTTGTAATAAAGCTTGAGGTCTGGAATTGTGATGCCACCAATTTTGGCTTTCTTTTTCATCATTCCTCTGGCTATTTGAGGTCTTTTCTGGTTACATATAAATGTTAGGATTATTTGTCCCATATCTCTGAAAAAATTGATGGTATTTTGATAAGGATTGCATTAAATGTGTAGATTGCTTTAGGTAGCATAGACATTTTCACCAATTTTTTCTTCCAATCCAGGAGCATGGAATATTTTTCCATTTCTTTGCATGTTTTTCAATTTCTTTCATGAGTACTTTATAGTTTTCTGAATACAGATTCCTTGCCTCTTTGGTTAGATTTATTCCTAGGTATCTTATGGTTTTGGGTGCAATTGTAAATGGGATTGATTCCTTAATATCTCTTTTTTTCTGTCTTATTTTGGTGTATAGAAATGCAACTGATTTCTGTGCATTGACTTTATATCCTGACACTTTACTGAATTCCTGTACAAGTTCTAGCAGATTTGGAGTGGAGTCTTTTGGCTTTTCCACATATAGTATCATATCATTTGCAAAAAGTGATAGTTTGACTTATTTGCCAAATTAGATGCCTTTAATTTCTTTTTGTTGTCTGATTGCTGAGGCTAGGATTTCTAGTACTATGTTGAATAGCAATGGTCATAATGGATATCCATGCCATGTTCCTGACCTTGGAGAAAAAGCTCTCACCTTTTCTCCATTGAGAATGATATTTGCTGTGGGTTTTTCATAGATGGCTTTGATGATATTGAGGTTATACCCTCTATCTCTACACTTTGCTCAAGAAAGAATGATGTACTTTTTCAAATGCTTTTTCAGCATCTATTGAGAGTATCATATGGTTCTTATTTCTTTTATTAATGTATTGTATCACATTTATTGGTTTGCCGATGTTGAACCAACCTTGTTGCCCAGGGATAAATACCACTTGTCATGGTGAATAATCCTTTTTAATGCACTGGTGGATCCTATTGACTTCTATTTTGGTGAGATTTTTCACATCTGTGTTCATCAAGGATATTGGTCTGTAATTCTCTTTTTTGATGGGGTCTTTTTCTGGTTTGGGGATTAAGGTAATGCTGGCCCTGAAAGTTTTCCTTCCATTTCTATTTCTATGGAACAGTTTCAGGAGAATAGAAATTAATTCTTCTTTAAATACTTGGTAGGATTCCTCTGGGAAGCCATCTTGCCCTCGGCTTTTGTTTTTTGGGAGATTTTTGATGACTTCTTTAATCTCCTTACTGTTTATGGGTCTGTGCAGGTTTTTTATTTCTTCCTGGTTCAGTTGTGGCAGTTTGTACGTCTTTAGGAATGCATACATTTCTTCCAGAATGTTACGTTTGCTGGTGTATAGTTGCTCATAATATGTTCTTATAATTTTTTGTATTTCTTTGGTGTTGGTTGTGATCTCTCCCTTTCCTTCATGATTTTATTTATTTGGGTCTTTTTTCTTTTCTTTTTCATATGTCTGGACAGGGGTTTATCAATCTTATGAATTCTTTCAAAAAGAGCCAGCTCCTAGTTTTGTTGATTTGCTGTATTGTTTATTTTGTTTCTATTTCATTGACTTCTGCTCTGATCTTTATTACTTCTCTTCTCCTGCTGGGTTTAGGCTTTCTTTGCTGTTCTTTCTCCTGCTCTTTTAGATGTAGGGTTAGGTTGTGTATTCAAGACATTTCTTGTTTCTTAAGACATTTCTTGTTTCTTGAGAAAAGCTTGTATTGCTATATATTTTCCTCTCAGGACTGCCTTTGCTGTATCCCACAGATTTAGAACAGTTGTGTTTTCATTATCATTTGTTTCCATGATTTTTTTTTTCAATTCTTCTTTAATTTCCTGGTTGACCCATTCATTTTTTAGTAGAATGCTCTTTAGCCTCTATGTATTTGGGTTCTTTCCAAATTTCCTCTTGTGTTGAGTTCTTGCTTCAGAGTATTGTGGCCTGAAAATATGCAGGGAATGATCCCAATCTTTTGATACCATTGAGATTTGATTTGTGACCCGGGATGTGATCTATTCTGGAGAATTCCCATGTTCACTAGAGAAGAATGTGTATTCTGTTGCCTTAGGATGGAATGTTCTGAATATTTTTGTAATGTCCATCTGGTCCAGTGTGTCATTTAAGACCTTTATTTCCTTGTTGATCTTTTGCTTGGATGATCTGTCCATTTCAGTGAGGGGGGAGTTAAAGTCCCCTACTGATATTGTATTATTTTTGATGTGTTTCTTTGATTTTGTTATTAAATGGTTTATATAGTTGGCTGCTCCCATGTTAGGGGCATAGATATTGAAAATTGTTAGATCTTCTTGTTGGACAGACCCTTTGAGTATGATATAGTTGACCTTCCTCATCTCTTATTATAGTCTTTGGCTTAAAATCGAATTGATCTGACATAAGGATTGCTACCCCAGTTTTCTTTTGATGTCCATTAGCATGGTAAAACATTTCCCACCCCCTCACTTTAAGTCTGGATGTGTTTTGAGGTCTAAAATGAGTTTCTTGTAGGCAGCATATTGATTTTTTTTTTAATCCATTCTGATACCCTGTATCTTTTGATTCAGGCATTTAGCCCACTTACATTCAGGGTAACTATTGAGAGATATGAATTTAGTGCCATTGTGTTGCCTGTAAGGTGACTGTTACTGTATATTGTCTCTGGTCATTTCTGGTCTACTACTTTTAGGATCTCTCTTTGCTTAGAGGACCCCTTTCAATATTTCCTGTAGAGTTGATTTGGTGTTTACAAATTCTTTTATTTTTTGTTTGTCCTGGAAGCTTTTTATCTCTCCTTCTACTTTCAATGATAGCCTAGCTGGATATAGTATTTTTGGCTGCATATTTTTCTCCTTTAGTGCTCTGAATAAGTCATGCCAGTTCTTTCTGGCCTTTCTGGTCTCTGTGGATAAGTCTGATGCCAATCTAATATTTTTACCATTGTATGTTACAGACTTCTTGTCCTGGGCTGCTTTCAGGAATTTCCCTTTGTCACTAAGACTTTTAAATTTTACTATATAGATGATGTGGTGTGGGCCTATTCTTATTGATTTTGAGGGGAATTCTCTGAGCCTCCTGGATTTTGATGCTTGTTCCCTTTGCCATATTAGAGAAATTCTCTACAATATTTCACTCCAATATGCCTTCTGCCACCCTCTCTCTTTCTTCCCCTTCTGGAATCCCAATTATTATAATATTTTTCTGTCTTATGGTATCATTTATCTCTCAAATTCTCCCCTCATGGTCCAGTGGTTGTTTGTCTCTCTTTTGCTCAGCTTCTTTATTCTCTGTCATTTGGCCTTCTATATCACTAATTCTTTCTTCTGCCTCATTTATCCTAGCAGTAAGAGCCTCCATTTTTGATTGCACCTCATTAATAGCTTTTTTTTTTTTTTTTAACTTTCAGCTTGGTTAGATTTTAGTTCTTTTATTTCTCCAGAAAGGACCTTTATTTCTCCAGACAGGGATTCTCTAATATCTTCCATGCCTTTTTTGAGCCCAATTAGCACCTTGAGAATCATCATTCTGAACTCTAGATCGGATATATTACCAATGTCCATATTGATTAGGTCTCTAGCCTTTGGTACTGTCTCTGGTTCGTTTTGTGTGTGTGTGTTGAATTTTTCTACCTTGTCATTTTATCCAGATAAGAATATGTGAAGGCAAGAATAAAATACTAAAAGGGTGGCAAAAACTTAAGAAAATGTGCATTAACCAAATCTGAAGAGACCCCAAATCATGGGGAGAAAAAGGGGGTAAAAAGAAATTAAAGAAAATTTATAAAATATGTATATACAAATATATATATATATACATATATATATATATAACCAAAATACGCCCAAAATCAAGTGGGTGGCTCTGTTCTATTCACCAGTCATAAATAAATAAATAAATAAATATTATATATATATATATA
>ML111050.1:73340-83710 GCA_003697995.1 Taxidea taxus jeffersonii
ATACACACATACATATATGTATATATATATATATACACACATACATATATGTATATATATACACACATATATATTCACCAGTCATATATATGTATGTGTATATATATATACATATATATTCACCAGTCATAAATATATGTATTTATGACTGGTGAATAGAACAGAGCCACCCACTTGATTTTGGTATATTTTGGTCTCTTAGAAGAAACTACCTCCCAAAATTCTAAGGAAATAATATATATATATATACACACACACACAAACACACACACACAAATAAGGGTAAACATGATGGAATATGACTGTAAAGATGATGAGAGTTGATAAGATATGTTGGTTGGGAAAAGAAAGAGAAAGAAAGTGGAGAGTATTTGCTCGGGCTGGAGACTAGAACCTTTAAAGCTCTGTGCTATATTTAGGGTATATTTTGATCTATTAGAAGAATTTTATCCCAAATTTTTTTAAAGGAAATTTTCCTATATGAAGGATAAAATGTGACTATAATAATGAAGTTTCAAAAAGATTTTTTTTTTTAAAGAAAGGCATTATTAAGATAAACTAGTTTAAAAACGTTAAAAGAGGAAAGAGGAAAGGTTAAAAATTTTTGAATAAGAAAAAAATAAAATTTAAACATTTAATTAACTTTGCAAGACTAAAGAATCATGGGGAGAAAAAAAAAATGAATTCCATGCTTTGCTTTCCTCTCCTCTGGAATTCCACTGCTCTCCTTGATCAATGAGCTTGGTATTGAGAGGATATTCTTGCTGATCTTCTGGGGGAAGGGCCTATCATAATGATTCTCAAGTCTCTTTTCCAGAGTTGAATTGCACCACCCTTGCCAGGAGCCAGGCTAAGTAATCTGCTTGGGTTTGCTCTGGAGCTTTTGTCCCTGGAACATTTTCCATAGAGCTCTGGTGGATGGGAATGAAAATGTCGACCTCTCAATCTCCAACCCAGAGGAGCAGAGAGCTCAGGGCCCCACCCCTTAGCGTGCCCTTGGAGAAAAGCGCTCAATCATTCCCCTCTCTCTGGTTTTTTGCCCCGCTCTGAGCTCACTCCCCCAGTGACAAATCATTTCTCTCTCTGGCACACAGCCCCATTGGGAGTCTCCAAACCTAGCAGATTCCTGCTGTTCTGCTCTTCCAGGGGGGGGTCTCCCCAGATCTGCCACTTGTAGGGTCCCTGCCTAAAAAGCAGTGGTCTGACTGTGCCACAGATTACAGTTTAAGGTAACCCCGAGATGAGAGCTCACTCCTCAGCTCTGTCTCTGTAGCCAGCTTCCCCACTCTAATACTTGTGAGATCTGCTACACTCAGACACCCCTTATCCTTCTGTGACCCTGCGGGACATGATACCACACTGTCCCTGTGAGGGCTCCACCTCTGCTTAGCCTCTGGAGTGATGGCCCTCAGTGGAGCAGACTTTTTAAAGTTCTGATTTTGTGCTCTGTTGCTCTGCATCTTGCCTGGAGCAGGACCCCCCCCCCCCACAGTCTATCTTCCCATTGCTTCAGATTCATTTCTCTTCATGTCCTACCTTTCAGGAAGTGGTCAATTTTCTGTTTCTAGTTCTCCCTCAATTTTCAATTTTATTTTTTTTGTTTGTTTGTTTTAAGACTTTATTTATTTACTTGACAGACAGAGATCACGAGTAGGCACAGAGGCAGAGAGAAAGAGTGAGGGAAGAAGTCTCCCTGCTGAGCAGAGAGCCCGACATGGGGCTCAATCCCAGGAACCTGGGATCATGACCTAGCCAAAGGCAGAGGTTTTAACCCACTGAGCAACCCAGGCGCCCCCTCAATTTTTAATTTTCAATTGGATTTAACTTCAATTAGTTTAAAATTAAATATCTCCTATGTAGGTAGTGGTTAGACTATAGAACAATACATATCTAGAATTTATGAGGAAAACTTATAAGTCAGTAAGAAGATAAACAACCATATTTTAAACACAGGCAAGATACTTGAACAGACCCTACACTAAAGAAAATGGCAAGTAATCACATGTGAGGATGTTAAATATTCCTAGTTGCTAAGAAAATGAAACTTAAAACCACAATCATTATACACTATAATCCCTCCAGGATGGTTAAAATTATAAAACCTGTTCTCTCTCTGTGTTGAATTAATAAGTAACAAAATATTTAAAACAAATTCATATCAGCCTTATTTATAATAGCCAAGAGTAGGATGCAAGTCAACATTCCATGAATAAGTGAATGAATAAATTAAGAATGGTATATCCATGCAATGGAATAATACTTAGCTATTAATAGTAAAACATCTTTGTTTTGTTGATTTCATACATGTACATATATTAAAATAATCATGTTGACTGAAATAATTTAGTCAACAAAAGAGCATATACTGTATGATTCTATTTATATGCTTCTCAAAAATGCAATCTAACCTACTGTGACATAAAATAGAGCATGTCCCAATAGGTTGGGATAGAGTGATGAATTTCAAATGGATATGAGAACATTTGAGGGAATCATGAGCATTTTCTCTATCTTAATTTTAGTGTTAGTTTCACAGAGATGTAGATATATATGTACATATACTTATATATGTCAAAACTTTCCAAGTTGCACATTTACCTATGTATTCACAAATTAGACACTAATAAAGCTTCAAAAATGCTTTATGTTCTAGGATGGAAGAAAAATAAACAAACAAAAACAATCCAAAAAGGAAATTGTTATAAATCATGAAGCTCGAACTCAAGATTCCATATCAATCTTGCTAACCATACCCCTTTTGCTGTCTTCCAATTTCAGTTAATGGACCCATAATTTTTCTAAGTTCTATAGTTTATCTCCTAGAAATCTTCCCTCATTCCTCCTTTTCTTCCATCATCCTATCAATGAATCTCCTTAGCTCTAGTTTCCCAGATAACCATGTCTCACCACCTCCCCTGCTAATACCTAAGTACATATCATCAGTGTTTTCTGTCAGCAAAAAGAACAGCCTGAATATCCATTACATTTATTACCCTATTTTAACTCTTGACCACCTACAACTCATTTTTCAGATGGCAGAGTAGTCTAAAACTTTTACATATCCTAGGTTTAAATCTTCCCCAAATCATCTCTTAAAAAATATATATATTGTTATTTATTTGAGAGGGAGATAGACAGAGAACATGAGCACATTGAGGAAGGGGCACAGAGAGAGAGAGAGAGAGAGAATCTCCAGCAGACTCCCCACTGAATGCAGAGCCTAATTCAGGGCTTAATTTTACATCCCTGAGATCATGACCTGAGCCAAAATCTGGAATTGGATGCTTAACCTAGTCCCCATCCCCCAGAAATCATTTCTTTAAACTAAAAATGGGAATCTTTAACATGACCAACAATGTTCTACATGCTTGGTCTCAAACCTCCCATATCAACATTAAGTACTTACTCCTTGGCATGTATCAGCTATGTATAATGAACTTCTTTTAGATCTTCATGTGTATCAGATTAAATTAAAACTGTTGCTTCAGATCTCTCCACTGTCTAGAATTATTTCACCCCATTGAATTTCAATTCAAACTCTCTCATGTGGCCTTCTCAATACATCCAACCCCCAGTACTCTCTATCTGATTTTTTTTTTCATAGTATTTGTTACTCTTGTAAAATACATTTTTCATTTTTTTTAATATGCCCATTATAATAGATGGTTTATTAGAGCAGTAACTTTGAGTGTTTCTTTGGTGCAAGAGTGGACGAACTGTGCAACAACAACACAAAATCATCCAGAAACAGACACTGCTACATGATCATTTAATATATGACTTTTATGACAGGTCAGCACAGCAAGGAAAATAGTGATCTTTGTCTACAAATGATGGTGCTGAATTAATTAGGTTTTCACATAAAGGAAGAGTATGAGGTATATTTCCTTTAATTTTGTGTGCAAGTTCTAGAAAGAAATAGAGGATTAGATAATTACTTTTTAAAAGAAATATAGGGACGCCTGGGTGGCTCAGTTGGTTAAGCAGCTGCCTTCGGCTCAGGTCATGATCCCAGCGTCCTGGGATTGAGTCCCACATTGGGCTCGTTGCCTGACAGGGAGCCTGCTTCTTCCTCTGCCTCTGCCTGACACTCTTTCTGCCTGTGCTCGCTCTCTCTAACAAATAAATAAATAAAAATCTTAAAAAATATATATATATATAATAAAAGAAATATAAATATTTTATGATTTAAAGTTGGCTAGAATCTCTTACTTAGGACATGAAAAGTACTAACCTTCATTATATATATTTTTTTATTTTCAAGAAATAATTAACTTCCATTTATCTATAGACACCATTAAGAAGAGGAAAGTGAAGACACAGAGTGAGAGAATATATTTGAAATACAGTAATTTATATTACATAGAATATTATCTAGAATCTATAAATAACTAATAGAAATAAAAGTCATATAAATCAATATATGAAAGAAAATTCAATAGAAAAACAGGCTAAAATTTGAGCAGGCATTTCACAGAAAAAGATATCTAAACTACCACTAAACATATGAAAAATTCCTCATATTCATTTGTCTTCTAAGGCTTTCAGATGAAAAGCATAATATGATATCATTCTATACTAGAGGATGGTTAAATGGAAAAACAAAAATAAAAGTGAATATAACAAGTTTTAGAAGGCTGTAAAGCCAATTCACAGTCATAGCTCCTGGATGATATATAAGTTCTGTCAATCATTTTTGAAAGCTGACAGTTTTCTACTGAATTGAACAAATGTATAACTTTGACTTATCAGTTCCATGTCCAGATATATACGCAAAAATTTTGTGTATATACATTCACAGAAGGATAAGAATACAAATATACATAGCAAAAGTATTTAAAATAACCCAAATTATAAACAATGATATCCACATTAGCTGCTGAATGGATAAATACACTTTGGTATATAAATAAAATAGAAAACTACACAGAAAATGAATCAACTACAGCCAAACACAAAAACATGATGAGTTTCACAAACAAAATATTGAGGCAAAGATGCCAAACACAAAAGACCATATACTTAATAATATTATTTATAAAGTTTAAAGACAGTTAAATTATTTTATAGTATTATAAATTAGGAGATTGAATTAGTTAGGAAGTTGAGAGAGTTTTATAATAGTTGAGTGAGTATTATAAGAAACACATCTGAGGAGCTGGTACTGTTTCATGTTTTGAATTTGGAATTTTTACTTTATGAAAATTAGGTACATTTACTTAATAAAATGACATCCATGGTATACTATGCATAAATAGTAGCTATACTAGTATGAATAATTTCACAATACATTCAGTATTTTATCCCTGAGTTGTATATCACAACAGTCTTATTAAATATTTTAAATATTTTTCCTGTGACTATTAGTTATATTATAATATTCTAGTTTGAATTTTAAACAGCAGATTTATAAAAACATAAAATTATGTATTATCCATACACATTTCTTCACAAATCACTTACCTATTAACTTTTTAATATATACACATTTTTTTTTTTTAAAGATTTTATTTATTTAGCAGACAGAGATCACAAGCAGGCAGAGAATCAGGCAGAGACAGAGAGAGCGGGAAGCAGGCTCCCCGCCAAGCAGAGAGCCGCTGGATGCGGGGCTCGATCCCAGGACCCTGGGATCACCACCCGAGCCGAAGGCAGAGGCTTTAACCCACTGAGCCACCCAGGTGCCCCTATATACACATTTTTTAAATAAAATATTTGATTGTTAAAAGAAAAAGTTATTTGGGATGTATCTTTAACGAATTTTTTTCTTTTTTTTTTTAAATTTTATTTATTTATTTGACAGATACAGATCACAAGCAGGTAGAGGAGCAAGCAGAGAGAGAAGAGGAAGCAGGCTCCCCGCTGAGCAGAGAGCCCAATGCTGGGCTCGATCCCAGGACCCCGGGATCATGACCTGAGCTGAAGGCAGAGGCTTTAACCCACTGAGCCACCCAGGCGCCCCCGAATTTTTTTTCTTATTTGCATCTGTTTTACTCTTTGCCTTTCTGTTAATTCACATATTTTGTAGATTTTTTATTTTCCCATTTTAAATTTATATGTTGGCATAAAAACCTGTTTTTTTGAAATAATTCATATATACTAAATACAGATAACCATATCATTAAACATCTTAATAGTTCTTTTAACATCCAAAAATAGTGACTGATAAGATACTGATTATAACCACAATGATAAGTCATTTGATAAACTTCATAAATGGAAGTAGAATATATATATGTAGTTTGATTTAAATTACTTATAAGGTAAACAACTAATGGAATAAATGTTAGAGTGGTAATAACGAGTCTCCTTTTTCCTCCTAAATTAATTTAGCTTCCTAATTAAATCTGAGTGGGGGCACCTGGGTGATTCAGTCAGTTAAGTGGTTGCCTTTGGCTCAGATCATGATCCCAGGGTCCTGGGAAAAAGCCCCACATCTGGCTCCCTGCTCGATGGAGAGCCTGCTTCTTTCTCCCTCTGCCATGCTGCTCTGCCTGCTTGTGCTTTCTATCTCTCTGTCAAATAAATAAATAAAATCTTAAAAAAAAAAACTAAATCTGAGAAGACTTTTTATAATAAAAGAAAAATAAAGGAAACCTAGGGTGGCTTACTCTTTTTCACTTAGTTATAAATTATAGCGAGATGGTAATCTCAAGTTAACCTCAAAGCCACCACCTAGAGATAAAAATTATATAATCACGGGGCACCTGAGTGGTTTAGTTGCTTAAGCAGGCATCTCTTGATTTCGGCTCAGGTTATGATTTCATGGGTCAGGAGATGGAGCCTCACATCAGGCTCCACACTCAGTGCAGAGTTGGCTGGAGATTCTCTCTCTCTCTCTCTCTCTCCTTCTGCCCCTTCCCCCATTCATGCATGGGTGCACGTGCGCACACACACACACTTTCTCTCTATCTCTCAAATAAAAAAAAATGAATAAATAAAATCTTTTAAAAAAGAAGTATACAACCACCAATTGGGGTTATATTTCCACCTCACTTATCATTATGATTTAATCATCATATATCAAAAAGAAATTATGGAAAATAAATCATACCAGTTATATGGAAAGAAAACATCTGTACCATCTTATTAAAGACATATTATGTCCAGCAGCGCCTGGTGGCTCAGTGGGTTAAAGCCTCTGCCTTCGGCTCAGGTCATGATCCTGGGGTCCTAGGATCGAGCCCCACATCCATCGGATTCTCTGCTGAGCAGGGAGTCTGCTTCTCCCTCTCTCTGTCTCTGCCTGCCTCTCTGCCTATTTGTGATCTCTGTCTGTCAAATAAATAAATAAAATTTAAAAAAAAAGACATATTATGTCCATATTATACCAGGGCAACTATTGGTGTCATTTTCATGGTGGACATTGTCATGACATGGTATGGGATATAGGATTTTCTCAGAGTATTTTATTTTGCTTTCAATGAGAAATATGATTTTTATGCATGTTATGATAAGCTGGCTATAATAGCTCTAATTATAGGTCAACTTGGGCAAATTCCATCACAGGTAATTTAGATAAGGCAAATAGGAAGAAATCATTAAGTTTATTAGCACCAAGATCATTTACAGGATACACGAAATGAATAGGAACATACTCAGAAGAAATTGTGTCAGTTTATTATTTTTAATTATGTTTTATTCTTGAATGCTTTCTGCTAGGCAAAATAAGACTTTATTGAAACTCCATTGCAAAATTTGAGGTTCTTATTTTCAATATTATTTTTAGATTTGAAAAGCTACATTGTAACTTTTTCATGATTTTATCATTACAACTGTAAAGTTATATTTTAACTTTTTTTTAATGTTTACTCTTTGCACCTAAATATCAATATTGACATTAATTTTGGATTTCTCTTTTTCTTGTAAGGAATGCATGTGTTATAAATTAACTCTAGGTAATGTTTTATAATATTGTCAAAGTATGCAACGTTGATACACAATTGCTCCAGTCACAGGTACAATCTAAATTCTGGGGCAATTCCAAAAATGTAGAAAAAGTGCATTTCTTATTTGGTCTTGCAGAAACTGCCTTGTGTGATCTGTTTATGTCTAGAAAGTTTCTATTATCAAGGCAATTAAAAAATCATATGGAACATTTCACAAATTGTGTGTAATCCTTGTGCAAGGTCCATACTAATATTCTCTGTATTGCTCTAATTTTAGTATATGTGCTGCCAAAGTGAGTACTATTTTGACAACTTTTTGTAGAGAAGATAAAAATAATAGTGAAATTTTCATTATTGCTTACTCAAGGATCACATAAGAATTTCTGCCTGACTTGAGCTCCCTATATAATGTAAACACCAACTTTACCCTGGCTAAGTGACTAAAACTAAGGATATTAGAGTGTCCTGTATTTCAAATGAACCTCCCCTTAACAAGCAATCATTCATCAATTATATGTTGCAAAAAGTCAACATGTTCTAGGATTTATACAAATTTTATAATCAGATACATGGGTGACAGAGTAGAAGGGTGGAAATGCATATTCTGAAAGGTTTGGGGATAATAGTGAGATAGCATTTGCAGCAAATATCAAATGCATTTAAAATTGCATTTTTTTAAAATCAAGAGTCTTATCTCCTGCCTCATCTTATGTATGTATTAATAAATGTACTGAGTAATGAAAACACCCAAAAAAGTTTTTTTTTCCCTAAAAAAACTAACAGCTTATTCCAAAAAATGTCTATGTAATAAGCATATTTGGCTTTGTCAGCCACATGATTTCGCATCACTTGAGGGAGAAACATCCACAGTTGATATGTAAACAGATGAGCATGGTTGTATTTCAATAAAAATTTATTTACAAGTAATAGGTCATAGTCAGATCTGTTCTTATATTCCACACCCAAGCTTTCTTTTACTGCTCCTTCCAACATACTCCCAATTTCCTGTTTCTCAAAGTAAGGAATTTTTAGTGCATGCTTCAGAATCAGAGCTGTTTGTTAAACAACTTAGACTGCTGATTTAGAACTTTCTGTTCCCAGCCTTGGGATATGCATTTAAGGCGGTTCCTCCAGGTGATCTTTTTTTTTTTTTCTTTTAATATTTTATTTATTTGGGTGGGGGTGAAGGAGGGAGGAGGGAGAGAATCCCAAACAGACTCTTCACTGAGCACAGAGCTGATGGAGCTCTCGATCTCACCTCCCTGAGATCACAACCTGAGCCAAAATCAAGAGTCAAAAGCTCAACTGACTCTTCCACCCAGGTGTCCCAGTGCAAGCTATATCTTAAAGATATTGGAAAAGAAGATGCCAGCCTTATCATTTGGGAGTTTTTTGCTGTTAAGTAATGCTATAATCTTCTAAAGTTGTAGCCAAATTATGGAAAAAACCCAGGTGTCTATCCACTGATGAATGGATAAAGACAATGTGAATTTCATTATTTGATTTGTTAAGAGTGAGTTTTTCATTATGGTTTGGTTGTATCAAAATCCCCATTTCTACTTTAAGTTAATTTCATGCATTATTATTTTATTTTCTTGTTGTACTGTGCTTACAATATATATTTATCTTCCCAAGATAAACAGTTTTTTTCTTGAAATAATATTTGCATAAATTTTAATATTTCTCTTTCTGCTTTTTGCTTTCTTGCAATTTTTTGTATATCATAGTCCATTCCATTATTTTCAACTATTTATGATATTTAATATTAATGCATCACTCATGTTTAGTTTGTCTGCATTTGGTTTACTTACACATTTTGCACATTTTGTCATTTAAGTTGTGGATTTTATTCCCTTGTGATTTATTTATAAATAAGTTCAGCTTCATTCTTTTAATCTTTACTTTTTCATTTTTTCTAGTTTCCCTTTTAGTATATTAGACATTTATTATTCAAATGTTTTAGTTCATTGTTTCTATTGCTCTATTTTATCTAATGATATTTTCTATAATATTTGTTACTCATAAATAGTTATCAATTTTATGTCATCATAAATTTCTTTAGTAATTATTAAATAATAATTCCATTACAAAAAACAAGGGGAAATGAAAGTTATATATATATATATACACACATATATATATGACAAATATAAGATTTAGATAGTAAGTATACTTTGACTTACATAATAAATTTATATAATAAATTTTAAGTATCTTAATACTGTTCTATGTTACCAAGAAGATAATTCTTATAATTCTAAATAAACTGTTACAGTTGATAAAAACAAAACAAGAAAACCTACTTCTGAGCTGTAATCTTGAAGAGGATTGGCCAGAGAATAGTCAGGCTCTGATGGACAAATCCTTAAGGGAAACTTGCCCTTGGCCTGAGGCTTCCCTAATAACCTCAGACTTATATTTCTCTCTATCTTCCTTTCTTTCTTTCTTTCTTTCTTTCTTTCTTTCTTTCTTTCTTTCTTT
>ML111050.1:83720-126276 GCA_003697995.1 Taxidea taxus jeffersonii
TTTCTTTCTTTCTTTCTTTCTTTCTTTCTTTCTTTCTTTCTTTCTTTTTCTTTCAGCAGTTTCAGTAGGCTCTTTGGCCAGTGTGGATCCCAATGCAGGACTTGACCTCACACTCTGAAATCAGAACCTGAGCTGAGATCAAGAGTCCGTGCTTAACTGACCTAACCACTCAGATGCTTCACCAATAATTTCTTTTTGGAATCATACTCTTGTATTTTTTTGATTGCCTCATATTCATTTATTTATTTTATATATAGTGTATTATTTACTTCAGAGGTAGGGTACAGGTCTGTGATTCATCAGTCTGGAATCATACTCTTAAATCCAAGTATAGTTTCCTAACTCTCTCAATATGAATATAAAGGAAACATCCTTTATATTGGGTGAACTGTGTTTTTTTTGTAAGTTTAAATAGATTGAGTATTTTTTAAAATTAAAATATCCACAACGAGTCATAATCAAATAGAAAATACTACCATTATATGAGCTGCCAGCTATGTCCATCAGAAAAAGAAGAATTTCCAATTCATAAATAATTTTACCTGTGACATAGATATGAGAATAAGAAATGGGCTATTAGTGCTATTTCTGTCTTCTCTTTATTTTCAAGACACTTTGAAAAATAGATGTCTTTTTAATTTTTAAAACCTTTGTGCCTATTTTTCATAGCACACAATTTTGTGAACATTTGGGGAAAAATTATCCAAATCATAAAAATAAAGCAAAAAGTTGAGTGATATACTTACAATATTATATAGTGCCTAAGGTGTACCTAAGGATTTTCTAGGGAAATGGTTTTATTTGATTCACTGTTTACTATTGCTTGTAGCTTCCAGATTTAGTGAACTTACATATTAACATAGAGTTTTCCAGATCAAAATGCAAATAACTTATGTTGAGTAGAAAAAATATCTCTAATTGTTAAGGATTGTTACTAAGCAGAAAATTTGTCAGTTTTGGAATTAATCCAACAATAATATCTTAACTTGACATTATTAAAGATTTTATAAACATCTAAACAAATGCTCTTTGAATCAGTCTTAACAGTTTACTTTTTCCTTATTAATTATTTCTTTATGAAGAGAATATTTGAGAAGTGGCATTTTATATTTAAAAATATCATTATATTATATTATATTATATTATATTATTAAAATTATATTTTAGCAATTTTGATAGTTCAACCAAGAAGCCAACATGGACCCACCTGACAAATACAAGCAAACTTATCAAACTATGCTGTTTGCCTAAGTTATCTGAAACTGTTAAAAATCTTAGATTTGTTTACTCATAAAATAAGCTAAATGTATACCCACTTAAGATTCATTGAGGGAAATAAGTCAAGCAGAGAAAGTCAATTATCATATGGTTTCACTTACTTGTGGAGCATAAGGAATAACATGGAAGACATTAGGATAAGGGAAGGAAAAGTGAGTTGGGGGGAATCAGAGGGGAGACAAAAGATGAGAGACTGTGGATTCTGGGAAACAAACTGAGGGTTTTGGAAGCAAGGGAGGTGGGGGGATGGATGAGCCTTGTGTTGGGTATTAAGGAGGGCACATATTATTGCATGGAGTGCTGGGTGTGGTGAATAAATAATGAATCTTGGAACATGAAAAAGTAGAATAAAATTAAGATGTAAAAATTATGAATATAAAAATCAGAAATTTCTAATAAGCTATACTGAATTATATTTTTATAAGAAAATGTACAGCACTAATTATTTCATAAATTTAAGCAGAATAAGAATTATAATTTAAGCAGTAATTATTTTATAAATTTGAACATCATTGAGATAACTTAGATGATAGAACTTACTTATTATATCAGATTAATTAATGGATAACCATCGGTTTGCTAATGTAAGTCCATTTCTAAGTGAAATGGAATATTTAATATTGATTACTGAGCACGATTTTAATTTTACATATTTTGCTTCTTAAATTTATGCTATATTTGGGGTCATATTTATTTATATGTTAATTTTTGCCAATATTAAATGGTGAAGAAGGAATGTGAATAGTTGTAAAAATGAGTTTTTTTAAATGATGAGCTTTGTTTCTGGTAAAATTATTGTATCTATGGCAGTCAGTATACAATTACCACTCAGTTTTCTAAGTAAGTATAAACTAATTACTTTGTTACAATTACAATTACTTTCTTACAATTTCAATTTTTTGGATTAGTGTGTAATAGGTAATAAGACAAATTTTTGTTGTTTTCTAGAAACAGCAGAATTATTTTGTCCTGAAATAAAATGGAAGTTTTTCCAGAATTAAAATAGCATAATAAAAGTTCTGAGTATGTCTGAGTATGTCTAGTTTTTAAGTGGTGGGACATTTTAAATATTGAAAATCATACTTTATAGGACATTTAGGTAGTCTAAAACTAATTGCAAAGGCTGTCTTTACACAATTCAGAAATCAACCTGAAACATTTTGGGAGACAAAATTTCAAGCTCTAGCTCCTTGAAGTGGAATGAGTTTATGTTCGCAAAAACAAACTAGATCCACCAGTATACACCAAGAGAAGTTTAAACAACTGAAGAAGAAAACATGAAAAATGTGAAGAGTTGAAGAGAATAGCACCTTCCCAAACTAAAGCATAGAGCAAACAAATAGACAAAAACAGGGAGCGTCAGGAAACTGTGAGGTATAACGTTGATAGATATTCATGTAATTACTGTCCAAAAAGCAGACAGAGAAAGAGGGAGAGAGAGGGAAGTAGATTTAATAACATACTTGATGCTTTTGCCCCAAATTTGATGAGAATTCTAAAACCATAGATCCGATAGGCTAAAATAAAGTCAAGCAGGATAATCATAGATACAAGCACACTGATGCATATGTTAATTAAATTGCTGAAATCGGTGAAACAAAACTTATAGTCAGCCAGAAAAATGAGTACATATAGAACAACTAATAGGGATGTCAGACTTGTCATCGGAAACTGTATAACTGGAGACAATGGAAGGGAAAAATTCAGCCTAAAATTCTATATCCATTAAAAATATTCTCCATAAACAATGGCAAAACCAAGTTGATTTCTGACTTACTTAACTAAAATAATTTATTTCTAGCTGACCTGTACCCCAAGATTCTTAAAGAACCCTATCACAAGGAAGGAAAATTTTGTTAGATAGAAAAGTGAGCTACAAAAGAAATAAAGAAACAGGAAATTATAAATCTATCTATCTATCTATATCTATATACAATCACAGGTTTTTTGGGGGGATAGGTAAAGTTTTTTTAATAGCCTAACACAATAATTGATTAGCAAAACAAAAGGTAATAAGAATATTTTATAATTTTATAAAATATGGAGATGATATTTAATCACAGTACCTTAAAGAAGCAAAAATTGAAGCATATTCTTATAGATTTTAAAATTTTATGTGAATTAATAACCCTTATAGAAAATAAAAAGTTAAAGATGCATACGGTAACCCCAGAGCAAACAAAAAAAGCAGAGCTGAAATACCAAGATTAGAAACTAAATGGAATATCAGTAATACAATATTCATCAAAAAGAAGAAAGAATAGGACACCTGGGTGGCTCAGTCAGTTAAGCCTCTGCCTCTTGGTTTCAGGTCAGTTCATGATCTCAAGGTCATGAAATTGAGCCCCACATCCATCTCTGTGCTCACTGGAGAGTTTGCTTGGGCTTCTTTCCCTTCCCCTCCCACTACTAGCTCTCTCTCTCTTTCTCTCTCTCAAATAAATGAATAAATTTTTTTTTTTAATGCAGAAAATATGAACAGACATTTCTCCATTGAAGGCATGCAGATGGCTAATAGACTCATGAAAAAAGGATCAACATCATTAATCAGGAAAATACAAACCGAAACCACAGTGAGATTTCACCTCACACCTATCAGAATAACAAGGGTTGGCAAGGATGCAGAGATAAAGGAACCCCCGTACATTGTTGGTAGAAATGTGAATTTGTACACCCATTGTGGAAAGATGTATAGAGTTTACTCAAATAATTAAAAATTGAAATACCATATGATCTAATATTTTTACTAGTTGATATTTACCCAAAGAATATGAAAACACTAATTCAAAAAGATATGTACCCCTATATTTATTGTAGCATTACTTGCAATAGCCAAGATATGGAAGCAACTTCAGTGTCCATCAATTGATGGATGGATTAGGAAGAAGTGATATAAATATATGATGGAATATTATACAGCCATAAAAAATGAGACTGTGTCATTTGAGATATGGATCAACCTAGAAGGTATTATGCTAAGTGAAATAAGTAAAATAAGTCAGACTGAGAAAGACAAATGCCATATGATTTCCCTCATAAATGGAATCTAAAAAATAAAACAAATGAATAAACAAACAAAAAGTAGAATCACATCTATGAATACAGAAACAAAACTGATGGTTGCCATAGGGAAGTGGGGGGGGTAATGGGCAATATGGGTGAAGAATCACACTTTAAATTTATAGATATACTTACTAAAAATGAAATGATAAAAAATACATATGGGAACACTACTTATGTTTGGTACATATATCATGTACCAAATGATACATGGTATGATTTTGTGCCTGAAAAGTTTCAAAATACATGAAGCAAAAGAGGACTGAACTTAATGTAGAATAAAAAAATCCATAATTATATTTTTAAATTTCAACCCTCTTTTTTCAATAATGGTAGAATAAGTAGGCAGAAAATAAATGAGGATAGAAAGTACTAGTATAATACAATTGAACATGCGAGCTTAAATGGCATTTATATAGCACTCTACTCAAAATGATAAAATGCATGTTTTTTCCAAGTGCACGTATAATATTCACTGAGACTGACCACATGTCAGATTATAAAATATCTCAAAAATCAGAAAGAACTGACATTTTACAGAGCATATTCCATAAATGCATGGAGTTAGACATAAATAACAAAATAAACCTTGAAAATCCCCAAATAATTATAAAAAACTAAACATATGTATAGGTAATGTATGGTTCAAAGAAAAAATAGCAAAGAAATTTGATAGCCTTCTAACAAGAATATAATGAGAACAAAGCATATCAAAATGTGTTCTGTGACTAAAACTGTACTTAGGAAAAAATGTATACTTTTAACTGCTCATATTCAAAGATAAAAAAAAAATCATTAATTATTTACATTTCTACCTTAAAAGTCTAGAAAATAAATCAAATTAAATTCCAAGTAGAAAGAAAATAGTAATATATATGAAGGGAAACTCACAAAAGCTAACAAACAGTAGAGAAAAAGCAGTCAAATCAAGCTGATTCTGTGTAAGGAATATGTATATTCAAGCATAAGATGCTATATAATATATGTTATATATGTATTCATGTATATATATTTATACTTTTGATATATGTTATTAAAATAGATGTAAATATATATGTAAATATATAAAGTATGTGCATATATACACACATTTGAAACTGAAAATACTAAATGTTTACCCATATAAGAATGAATAAGCAAAATATAATAAATTCATATCACCCAGCAATAAGAAGTGACCATATTTGTTCATTTTTAGATCAATTAAAAATATCCTGAGGGGGCACCTGGATGTCTCAGTTGACTGAGCATCTGCCTTTGGCTCAGGTAATGATCCCAGGGTCCTGGGATTAAGCCCCGCATCAGGCCCCCTGCTCAGAGGGAGCCTGCTTCTCCCTTTCCTCCCCACTCGTGCTTTCTGCACTCTCTCTTTCTCAAATAAAAAATAATAAAATATTTAAAAATATTATTCAAAACAAAGAACTCAGATATTCATAACATTCATATATATGAGTATATATTTATCCCATATATGTAAATTCTAGGAAAGAAAATGGATAGTGACAGAAAGCAGATAAGAGGACTTCTATTGCTGGAATTAGTAGGTTATTTATTATATAGGTGTATAAAGAAGACTGTTGAAATGATAGAAATACTCTATATATTTATTGGGATTGTGACTACACAGGTGTATATATTTGTCAAAACTCAATGTCTAAAAACTTAGAATATGTGCAGTGGACTATATGTAAATTATTTCCCAATAAAATGAATTAATATACACAAATCTTTTATGTATCAGGTAATGTGCTTGAATTTTCCTGTACACTATATTATTTAATCTCAACATAACTTTCCAGGAGGATATTACTAGTATCCCTTTAAAGAAGAAAACTGGGGACGCCTGGGTGGCTCAGTTGGTTAAGCGGCTGCCTTGGGCTCAGGTCATGATCCCAGCGTCCTGGGATCGAGTCCCACATCGGGCTCCTTGCTCGGCAGGGAGCCTGCTTCTCCCTCTGCCTCTGCCTGCCTCTCTGTCTGCCTGTGCTCGCTCGCTCTCTAACAAATAAATAAATAAAAATCTAAAAATAAAAAAAAAAAATAAAGAAGAAAACTGATTCTCAGAAATGTTAATAAACAGCTTTAGCTTTTCATTTCATATCATTTTGGGATCCAGGATTCCATTTCAAGCAAAAGCTAAAAACATTATGGTATCAATCTGTTTGATACTTCTGTCTGTTCATTTTTTTGGTAGAAATTGTGAAACAAGCCTAGAATATCTATTGATAACCAAAATGGACACTAAGGCGCTACAGAGATCCTTTGTTATAGTGAGTATTGAAGGAAAGAATGTATTTTCTTATATTTGTTTCTTTAGGTTTCTTTAATCTATCTCCAGTGATAAAACTCAGACTGGATATTATTGTTGTTTTTACTGTTATAATAATAATAACAATAATAATATAGTAATAATATAGTAGTATTATAGAATATTATAGAATAATAACTATACTATATATTACTACTATATTGTATAACTAATGATTATTTATGTTATAATTAATTATATAACTGATAATTAATAACTATGCTATATAATACTACTATATTATTACTACATTATTATTAAGTTTGAGAAAGGCTTAATTAAATGTGATGAAAATAGGTCAAGGAAAGACAGACAAGAAAGAACTGGCATGAGTTTAATGTTTATGGTTGGGTTTTTCTTGGGATTCTTCTAAGTCCAAGTTAGTTTACAGGCTAGAAATTCAGTGGGAAAATTTAAGTAAGTATAGCAAACATTTATTGAAGGCTTGCTATGTGCCAGGCACTGAGTATACATTGCCACTCAAATCCTTATAATAGCTGTATGTGAATTATAAATATGCTATTTATAATTGTGAAAAGAGCTTTAAAAACCTTGATTAATTTGCTCACAATAATACAAATATTATAGTGTGTCTGTCTTGAGATTGTGCTAAATTTACTATTGTGTGTAATTTACTATGTGAAACCTCCTCTCAGTAGAACATAGCAGATAAAAGCCTTTAGTTAGAATATAAAATGTGCATTTTTCTCCTGTTTCATATCTTTTGACAAAGTAAATGTGGTTATCACTGATTGATTACTCTCAGGTTCAGCCTGCAAACCCTGAGATGGCAAATGAAAAGATTACTCCAGACACTTTAGTATCCTCTTTTGGTTTTCAATTAGTCCCATGCCATGGAGGCATATACAAGTCAGATTTTGTTTATCCAGGCACTGTGAATTCTCACAGATTATGTGGAAGCAAGCTGAGAATCTCAAGAGCTGGAAAATATAATTTATTTGAGAGTAGACTGTATCTGTTTGATACATCATTGTATCTCCAACACTCCTTGCACTTGTAAAGTACTTGGAAATTATGTTAAGCAATGACCCCTAGACAGAAAGTATGAATTTGTCTCCTTACCACTTATATAGTTCACAGCACTACTTTGGTTGAAAAGAGTAAGTCCACAGAAATTAAAAACTTTATACAACATATGTCCCAGTATTTTCTTTCCAGGCAAATGACCTAATGATTTAAGCCATTCTTAGAAGATAGATTGGCCTCATGAACTTATATACAAACTACTCACTTGCTTAGGTTATATTTAGTTAACAAAAGTGGTTCAAGGCCAAATTAGTCTAGTGTTTGCATTGATTTTGGATAATCATCACAAAATAAAGCATAAATAACACACACAAAAGTTTAAGAAAAAATAAAATGCAGTTTATTGTTCCTGTCATATTGTCACCTGACAATGTGAAAGCCTTTCTTGCAAAATGAAATTTGAGAGAAGTGCAATAAGATACAAATCATTTCTGTTCCTGAACTTTGGCTACTAATTCTATTCCTGTGGTTTCCATTGCCAAAATATGAAAAACAAAAACCAACAAAACAAAACAAAATAAAACAAAAAGCTGTAAAGAAATCAGTTTGAATCAAATACTAACTTCTACTTTCTGGGTGTATAGAGACAAATTCTATGCTATTACAGTTATTTAAAGACTGAAGTCAGGGTGTCTGGGTGGTTCAGCCAGTTAAGCGTCTGTCTTTATCTCAAGTCATGATCCCTGGGTCCTGGCATTGAGTTCTGCCTTGGGCTCCCTGCTGAGCAGGGAGTCTGCTTCTCCCTCTTCCTCTCTCCTCCTCCCTGTTCATGTTCTCTCTCTCTCTCAAATAAGTAAATGAAATCTTTAAAAAAATAAAGACTGAGGGGCGCTTGGGTGGCTCAGTGGGTTAAGCCTCTGCCTTCAGCTCTGATCATGATCCCAGAGACCTGGTATGGAGCCCTCATAGGGCTCTCTGCTCAGTGGGGAGCCTGCTTCCCCCTCTTTCTCTGCTTGCCTCTCTGCCTGCTTGTGATCTCTGTCTGTCACATAAATAAATAAAATCTTAAAATAAAAAAGTAAAGATGGAAATCAGTCTGAATTCTCCACTATGAAAACTCATCCCCAAGAAAGCTAATCATACCATTGCAATGTAATTCTATCAGTATTTATTTTCTTAACATCATATCCTTTGAAAGTATAATGAAATTTTCACAAAAGTCAATGCCTATAGTTAAAGAAATTAACAACAAAGACACAGGAGTACCCAAAACCAAACACCAAGTCTTATTTGTGAAGAGGGGTGATAGTTTTTCATCCGGCATGTTTAAAATCCTACCGTGGAAGAAATTACTCACTGACCCCATCTGTTTACGTGGCTAGGAAACACTGAACAACTGTTGGGCAGATGTCTGCATCTGCAACTTATACACTCATATATGTAAGCATATGAGTTTGAGGAAGTCCTATTGTTCAAGTTTAGCACTGCTTTTCTAGGTTATATTCTGAAACCAGTCTTGAGCAAATTGCCAGGTGGGGGTGGGGTGGGGGGAGTACACTTCAACAAAGAGAATTTTGACTTTTTAAAGTTAATTTTGATTGAGTTAAACAGTAAACCCAAAATCATAATAATCAACTTAATAAAGTCTAGGTTATACTGAAATGGTTCTGCTGTTAAGTAATGTGTAATCATGAGAAAGTATAATTTCCTCTCTAGGATATGATTTTGCTATTTGTAAAATAAATAGTCTAGAAAGAGTAAGATTTATTTGAAATCTATACTTCAATGATTTTTTTTTATACCTTCAATGATTTATGTGTTATTTTTGCTCAGTCTCTGGATGAATGGTGATGTGGTTCATGTGATGCCATGAAATAGTACATACACTATCATTTCTCCCTAGTTTTAAGGAGAAATCTAAGTTTTATTCTTTTTTATTCTAATTTTTTGCAGTGGGGGTTGAGAGTAGGAGCTTGCTTCTACTTGTCTAGGAAGAAGCAGTAAAAAAATGTGGAATCAGGATCTGTGTTTCCAATAAACTTCTGAAATAGGAAACCGTTTGATGAAATCTATGAATTTAAATATCCAGTTTATTTTTTTAAAATTTACTTATTTATATGTTTATTTATTTATGAAGAGAGGGGGGGTGGGCAGGGGAACGGGGACAGAGGAGGATGGAGAAGAAGAAAGAATCCTAAGCAGACTGTGCTTGGAGCACAGAGAAAAACACACCTGGGACTTGATCTCACAACCCTAAAATCATGACCTGAGCTAAAATTAATAATCTGACATTTAATGACTAAGCTACCCAGGCACCCTTTCCAGGTCTTAGTAGATAGAATCGACAGCTTATGAATTGAAGAAAAGATTGTAAAACAGAGTAACACATGGAAAATTATATGAATGAATTCAAAATTCATTCCTAGTCCATTTTTTTCTATCATCTTAATAAAAGTAAGAAAAAAGTATGTTAATATCTGAGAATGCAGATAAAAAGTTAATATGTTTATACCGTGGATAAAATAATTAAAATGAAAATAAGTATATTGAAATTGGATGATGTAATTAAACAAAATTTATGCTATAACAGACTGGAAAGGCTAAATTTTTTTTTTAGGGTCAGATTTAAAAGATAGTCTGAGAACATTAAAGAAGAATAAGTAAAGCTTAGCTTATTTACCAAAAGTTTTAGAAAAACACATGCATATATGGAGATCTCTTGAAAATCTATATTCTAAGAAAACAACACAATCTGTTGTTTATGTAACAGAGAAGCTGATGAGAAGTGGAAGGTACACACATGGGAACATTTACCCTTAGAAGAAAATAATCATGTACTAGTTAGAGAACAACATCTGCTCAGCGGGCTGCTGACTATCACTTGTGTCACCCAGAAGAGGAGGAAAAGCATCAGGGAAAACAAGCAGCATTGATATGGCCCTAGTCAAATTAACAAAGTGGATTCTTTGGAATAACAAGGATTTCTAGCATTGGAGTCTTAAATTGAAATTGAAGTGTTTTCGGTAAGGTAATGAAGGAAAGTCTAGCAGTATTTTACCAAGAATAAGAACATTGAGATACCACCTTAAGCCAGTTAGAATGGCCAAAATTAGCAAGACAGGAAACAACACGTGTTGGAGAGGATGTGGAGAACGGGGAACCCTCTTACACTGTTGGTGGGAATGCAAGTTGGTGCAACCACTTTGGAAAACAGTGTGGAGATTCCTTAAGAAATTAAAAATAGAGCTTCCCTATGACCCTGCAATAGCACTACTGGGTATTTACCCCAAAGATAAAGCAGTAGTGAAAAGAAGGGCCATCTGTACCCCAATGTTCATAGCAGCAATGGCCACAGTCGCCAAACTGTGGAAAGAACCAAGATGCCCTTCAACGGACAAATGGATAAGGAAGATGTGGTCCATATACACTATGGAGTATTATGCCTCCATCAGAAAGGATGAATACCCAACTTTTATATCAACATGGACGGGACTGGAAGAGATTATGCTGAGTGAAATAAGTCAAGCAGAGAGAGTCAATTATCATATGGTTTCACTTATTTGTGGAGCATAACAAATAACACAGAGGACATGGGGAGATGGAGAGGAGAAGGGAGATGAGGGAAATTGGAAGGGGAGTTGAACCATGAGAGACTATGGACTCTGAAAAACATGCTGAGGGTTTTAAAGGGGCAGGGGGTGGGAGGTTGGGAGAGCCAGGTGAGGGGTTTTATGGAGGGCACATATTGCATGGAGCACTGGGTGTGGTGCATAAACAATGAATTCTGTTATACTGAAAAGAAATTAAATAAATAAAAAAATAATAAAAAAGGAATAATTGGTTTCATCTTTTTTGGATATTCCTGGGACCATTTTATAAATTCACTTTGAGGATTCTATTCCTCAAATTTTACCATGCCACCCCATGTGCTTGAAATCAAGAGTTAATTCTAAGCAGTTAATTCTAAATTAGATTCTGTATTAGCAATTCTTTTATTTACTTTCCAGTTTTTAGTATTAAACATGCTTAAATTGTGCCACTGCTTTTTAATACTTTCATTCCAAGGAATGAACATGACTGTTTTAACTTTCTGAAGACTCAAATTTAATTTGCAAATAAATAATAAATCCACATAATAGTTTAAATTTTTATTATGATTATATTATAAATACACATAAAGATGAATGAGTGCATTAGATTATAATAGTGATAAAATACAAATACATGTATCCATAATCAAGCTGAAGATATAAAACATTATAGTAACTATGAGCATCATAAAGTACCCATTATTAATTGTATATCTTCCATAAAGACAAGATTGCACTGATTTTGTCTTTATCCCTTCAAAAACAACGTTACCGTATATGAATAATACTTTTATTTTGTTGGGTCTTATACTTCACACACACAAAAAAAACTTTTGGCAGATAAAATTTATCAATTTAAATACAACTCTTATCTTGGTGATGCAGTAAACAATATAGCATGAGTCTCTACGTTTTTGCTATTTGAATTCTTAGACATCCTGGTAATAAAATAATTTCAATATAAATCATGATATAATGAATATAGAAACAACCTATATATCACTAATTTAAGAAACTTGTTTTATTTCAAAAACTAAATGATTTTATCTTACCTTTTTCATCCTTATTTTTCATTATTTAACCACATACATTTCTGATTAAACATACAGCTGATTTTCAGAGACTGCATGTGTAATAAAAATATATGTATTTTTACATAACTAAAAAGAATGAAATTCCATATCTAATTCTTCACTTCTTTTTAGTGGAAGAATGTCTTTTAATCTTTCAGAAGAAGCAATGTTCATAGAACCAATGGCAAACATGCACACACACAATCTTTTTAGCTTTTGGAATTGAAGTGCATTCATCAAGTGATACTTGTTGCACAGTTTTTATTAGTTAAGGTATGAGGGATTTTATGCCATTCCATGTGTGCCAGCTTTTAAGGTATTATCTCATAACTTTAATCCCGCTCATCTATTCAGGGGTTCTGTGATTCTAGGACACATTTCATCGGTGCTGGCTGAATTGCACTTATATGCTCCCAGCTGTGGGGGTGGCTAGGGAAGATTAGGCTTGAGGAGAGAAAACAGACCTATTCTTTTCTTTTGGCTCTCTGGTTCTGAAACCTTCACAGAAGCGATAGCTGTGCACCAGGAGCAGCAGTTGATTTCTATTTCCAGGGTTTGTTAGTCTACGTTTTTGTTTTTATTTTTATTTTCAGACCAGCAGAACAGCCCCATTGTCCTCCTTAAATTACCAGCAGTAGCCAAACAATTCCTCCTTCTCAAAAATCCATACCCTAACTCTAGTTGGCTTTTCTTCCAATCTACCAAGGTATTAGTATTAGTTCAGTGAGTGAAGACCTATTCTTCAGAGATCTTGGTCCCAGACCTGGGGTCCTGCTCCAAGATCTTTTCTTCCCTTTGTTCTCCCAGTTGCTTCATGCAATTACCATATCTGTGATGTCACTTTTTTTTTTTTTCTTTTTTAGGGAGAGAGAGGAAGAGAGAGAAGGCTGGAGAGAGAGGCTAAGGGAAAGGAACGAGTGAAAATCTTAAGCAACCTCCCCCCTAGCACAGAACTACTGTGGGGCTGGATCTCAAAACCCTGAGTTCATGACCTGAGCCCAAGTCGAGAATCTTGTATTTAACCTCACCCACTGAGGTTAAATACACCCTGAACATTTTTTTTAATAATAGGTTTTATCTGTTAAAAATACCTGTTGTAATCTTTATTTTTCTGGAGTAGGCTTTGACTGATACACCATGGTTGAATTTCTTTAATAATAATCTTCAAAAATTGATATTTGTCTTTCACAGTAATATGGCTTCAGGTGAATTTGATTCTATTCAACTGAAGCCAGTATAAAAACATTGTTATGGCTGTTCCTGTTCAAAAACAAGTCTTTTTGTTCCTTTAAGCTTTGAAATCTATTGAATGAAAAATCAAAATGATGTTGGGACTGAAAATTTGATGGGATGATTGCGCCTCTCAATTCTCACAATAAAACATGGCACAATGCATGAGGATTATAAATGATCATAATCCATGTCTAAACACTGATTTAAGTTAGCAGGGTTTTATTTGAGAATACAGTAATTTTAATAGATGACACAAAAAGAAACAAAAGCAGTACTTCTTCTTTCTACTTCTGTGTATCTTGTGGATAAACCTGTAGACCGCCTTAGAAAGAAATCCTATTTATACTCTGCCTCCTTAATACGTGTTAAATTAACAGGTTCAGGAAATATATCATTTATAACAATAACAGCAAAACCATTGAAAAGGCCAGTAGCATTAATATTTTTTTCTAAAACTACAAACCATTAAAAAGGAAGAACATAGGAAAAATAAGTTAACTTTAAGCCAGCAAATGCTGATGCAAAACTTTAAAAGGTTGTTTAAGTGACATGAGTGCATAAGTCTAACATCTCAGCATATTATGATACTGCAACATTTTCTTAACAAACAAAAGAATTGATAGAATTCATATAGCTTTAGAATGTGCAAACAGGCACACACACAAATACACACATTTTTGACATCTAAACAAAGGGAAATGTGTAATATATAACCCAGCTATCCTACTCTTAGGATTTATCCTATAAAACCTCATCATCCAGTGTGCATATACAATGTGCTTAAAGCCTATATATAATAATTTCAAAATAGAAACAATCTGAACATCTAGTGGGAGCAGTGGAAAAGATAAAGAAATTATAGTATATTAATAGAGTGAAACACTATTCAGGAAGACACCCAAGAGAACATATGGTATGATTTCATTTATGTAAGTCCTCAAAACCTGTCAAGACATTATATTGTTTAACTGTAAAAAATAAAAGAATTTGCGACGACATGGGTGGAACTAGAGCGTATTATGCTTAGCGAAATACGTCAATTGGAGAAAGACAACTATCACATGATCTCCCTGATATGAGGAAGTAGAGATGCAATGGGGGTGGGGGTTAAGGTGGTAGGAAAAGAAAAAAAATGAAACAAGATGGGATCAGGAGGGAGACAAACCAAAAGAGACTCTTAATGTCATAAAACAAACTGGGGGGGGGTGGGAGGGGAGAGGGGTTGGAAGAGGGTGGTGGGGTTACATTATATGTTTAAATAAAAAAGCTTAAAGAAAAAAAAAAATAAAGACCTTAAGAGTAAAAAATAAAAAAATAAAAAAATAAAATCCTGTCCAAATAGAGTTTTTATAGTTCTTTATAATTGTTCTTTAAATGTGTATTTGTTTTATATGTTATTAATATAGATGTTATTTTCAAAATATTGGCTTATATATAAACTAATTTTGATGTTTAAAATTTTAGAGTTTTTAATTTCAACTTAATTTTTAAAATATCCATTCTCTCTTTTGTTTTGAATTTTATTTCTCAGTTTTATTGAAGTGTAATTTATGTGCAGTTAGACACAAATTTTAAGCTTACAGTTTGAAGAATTTTGGCAAATGAACATGTCTAGGGTTATGTAAATATGTAACCTGTGTAACTTTAATCCGAAATAGACAATTCCATCACACCAGTTTTTTTTTTTCCCTCTTTGCAATCATACCTCTCTACAAACACACCATCCCAGGTAACAACTGATCTAATATCTGTCGATAGAGATTGATATAAATGGAATTATATAATACATATTATTTTATAACTGGCTTCTTTCTTTAGGCATCCTTTTGAGATACATCTACTGTATATGTTCTGTAATATATTAGCAGTTATTTTATATTGTTAAGTAGTCAATTAATTTTTAGAAGGAAAGGGATAAACAGTTTATGGTATTTGGGATTTTGGGACTTTTTTGTTTGTTTGTTTGAGAGTACTATAAACAAAGCTACATTGAATATTTATGCAAAATATGGCTATAGATTCTTATTTTTCTACTGTAGTACCTAGGAATGGAATTCCTGGGGCATATAGAAAGTGTAGATTTAACTATTTAAGAAACTACCAAACTCTTTCCAGTGAGATTGTGCCATTTTACACTCTCATGAAAGTGCATGAAAGTTTTTTTTTTTTTTAAGATTTTATTTATTTATTAGAGAGAGAGAGAGAGAGAGAGAGAGAGCACAGGCAGACAGAGAGGCAGGCAGAGGCAGAGAGAGGAGCAGGCTCCCTGCTGAGCAAGGAGCCCGATGCGGGACTCGATCCCAGGACGCTGGGATCATGACCTGAGCCAAAGGCAGCCGCTCAACCAACTGAGCCACCCAGGCGTCCCAAAATGCATGAAAGTTTTAATAACACTAGATCTTAGTGCTCGCTTCGGCAGCACATATACTAATAACACTAGATCTTAGAGAACATTTGGTATTGTTTTTTTATCAAAGAGATGTAGAGTAAGGAGTTTTAATTTTTTTTGAGTTTTAATTTTTTTTAATAAAAGATCCTTGTTATATATATGTGCAAATATTGTGTCCTAATTTATGACTTTTTAAAACTTGTCACAACAGAGTATTTTTTTTCAGAGTATTTTTTAGGATATATATATATTTTTAACTTTCATATAGTCCAAATGATTTTTAATTTTATATCCTGTGTAAAAATTATTTGATTAATCAGCCAGGAAGATTATCTTCCAATTAATATTCCAATATTTTGTCAAATACTTATACACTTTTACCACAGGGTATGGTCCAATATTACTACTAGATTCTCAAAGGGAGCTATGACCCCCAAATTATCAACAGGTTCAAAAAAAGTATCCTCTATTATCAATTAGGGTGCAGGTACTGTTCCTTTAAGAATATTGTCTCAGGATAATGAAATAATGAGAATAACACAAGGTTTTCAGGTCACAATTTTTTTATACCAGGATACAAGGTATTAATGGACAGCTTGCCATGCATCAGGCAGTGTTCTATATACTTTATAATTATTAACTTATATAATCCAGTCCTATAAAATAGCAACTTACCAATTTTATAAGGGGGCAAAGTGAAGCCCGGAAACCTTTTGTAAAATCACTAACTCAGAATGTGGTCACAAAATTCTAGTAGAATGATTACAGAGCATGCATTCTGAACCATTTTAAATGTTCTAATTTACTCCCAATAATTCCAGTACTTTTCCCAACTTTTCTGATTAGAGCATCTTTCCTTATTCAACTCAACAATGCTTACGTAATAAACCACATTTTGGCAAATCCTGTCCATGGATCACACACACACACAGAATTCAAAATTTACTCAGTTATATTAGCAAAGACATAGACGTTATTGGCTTATGGGAAACAAATAAATTATTAAGAATAATAACTTCCAGGGACACCTGGGTGGCCCAGTCATTAAGCATCTGCCTTCAACTCAGGTCATGATCCCAGAGTCCTGGGATCTAGCCCTTGCAGGCTCCCAGCTAGGTGGGTGCTCTGCTTATCCCTCTCCCACTCCGCCTGCTTATGTTCCCTCTCTCGCTGTGTCTCTCTCGTCAAATAAATAAATAGGACCCTTAAAGAAAAGAAAAAAAAAGAAGAAGAATAACTTCTGTTTGCTTTCTGCTGCTTAACTGGAAGAATTCAGTTAGTTGAGTATGTTATAGAGAGAAGCTTAACTCTTCTATTATCATGTGAGAGGAAGCTGTGGGACAAAAACCAGTGTAAGGTGGTCCTAAAAGAATGGTACCTTGCCAATTCAGTATAGAAACCATGATAGTGAGAATTCCAATCCTATTTTGTACTAGAATTTCAGGAAAGTGCTTACAATAGAGGAAGATTTCCTAAGTCAAACATAATTTAATGATAATAAAAGCAAACAAAGGTATAGGCATGAATATAATGGGGATATTTTACTGCATTTTACAAAATATAGAAAACAACTCTGATTAGAATGACAAATGATTTTGTATTTCTCTAGTCTTTGTGACTCATTTTTTTAATGTATTGACATTTATTGTAACATGGAAAAATGTTAGGTATTTGTTAGGTTTGGGTTTGATGGATGGCGGCTGTTATATTGTTCAAGCTACACAAGAAGTTTTTTGTTAAAATTGCATTATTTGTTGGTACATTTTGTGCATATACTTAATTAGATGGTTCTGGTACATACTTTATAATGACTTTCTTTCCTATATTGTTTTGCATTTGCATTGTTTATTATTACAGGGAAGGTATGAAGAGAACTGAAGTTACAAGAGATATTTTTTTAACCTGTTGGTTAAGCAGCATGAAGAGAACTGAAGTTAGAAGAGAGGTATATTTTTAACCTTTGGTTAATCGTTGACATACTAGGCTGACATTCTTGTGAATGAGCCATGGGTTTATATCACACTGTTCCCATTGTTCACTTAAATAACACAGAATCACTGAATTTGAAATGGGCTGTCATACTGATATTTCTGTCTCTGTTCACATCTATTACAAAATTGATAGCTTTGCATTGTGAATTTGTGTGACAGTTACAGTGGACTTCCCTATGAGGAAAGAAGAGACTTAAGCCTTAACAACAATAAAATACCTAACACTGTGTACCATATATATATGTATATATACATATATATATATATACACACACACACACACACACACACACATACATGTATATATATATATTTTTTTTTAACTCTCAAAAGCAACTACACTTCATCTTAACACAAGAATAGGGATTTCAGTGAAAGAACACATAATGTGACTTCAAACAAATTGCATGAAAAAACCTAGCAGAATGTCAGATATATACACCCACCTAAAAAGGAGAGGATATCATTTTAAGAACTTGAAAAGAATAAAATTAATTCTATTTCAAGTTGTTTTCTACTGGTTTTTTTTGGCATTTCCTTTCTTGATTCTTGAAATTTTATGCCAGAATGTATTTTATGTTTATCAACAAAAAATGTCATTGTATAGATAATATCCTAAAGAAAAAGACACTTTTCATGTGTAGAGAACTTTATATTTTACTAGACCATTTTTTATATATTACTTATGCAAATTATCATGTCATTTTAAAGAAGTATAATTAAATGTATTTATAAGAAGGAAACCAAATTATAGACTATTTAGCCACATAATTATTAGGTGCTGTACTTTGTAAGCTGTCATATCCTAAAGAAATGTTTGTCTTGTCCTTGAAATGAAAAGTCACCAGCTTATATCCCAATTGCAATGTTCATTAAAGGAAAAAGTGAAAGAATCTGGAAGAAAAATCCATCTTTTTTTAAATTACATTTCTGTTGACTTCAAAGACCAACATTTACAAATTATTTGATCACATAAGATTATATTTTCCCAGGCTGCTTTTGGTGTTATCACTGTAAAGGATCACAGTAAATACCTGAAATACTAATTAGTCACATTACAAATTTGTGGCCCCCCTCATCTATGGAGAGTTTGAGGGACTAACAAGGCTGGGAAAAGTTCAAATTCTCACTTTTGACTATATAGCCTCAATATTACTTTTAGTTTTCTGTAAGTTTTCATTTCACAAATGCTGTAAAAATCCAGAGAAGGAGTAATATAGGAAACAGATATTAAATTAAACTTAGGGGCAGTATTTTGAATGTATTTAGCATTTGTAATATGATAAGTCCTCATAATAAAGCCTACATCAGGAATGATGTTGAATGTGTAAACAATGTGTGTTGGTTAACTCTATATAGCAAGAATTATGTAAATCCTATGATCTTTATATTAAAATATCCACATAAAACATTTCAGACTTTCAACCCATAAACATCTATCTTCGGAAATACAATTAGACTATGATATCTACTATTTTTTATGAAATTATGTTACTTTAGTTGAAGCTTTGAGATAGACAAGCAGAAAGGGACAAAAATATGTTAAATTCTTTCTGGGAGCTTTGGGTTTTCAGATGAGATAGTCAATTCTCTTAACTTATACTGTATCCACAGGTTATAAGTTTATTTCATATATATTTAATCATTGTAATGTTATAAAAATCTAGTACAGTATTCATGATAAACTGTTGCTTATGCTTATGTTTGAATGTATTGTCTTACTGATAGATACCTGGGATCTTTCAAACACCCATGATAATAGAGAGGGACACATATAACCAAATAATATCTATTTTGATTTTGATTACATGAAATATTTCATACTGATCTATATTCAACCAATTATATTTGGGTGAGAATGCTATTTATTAAGTTGAATATAGAATTAGATCATGGATAAATTATGAGAGGGAGAAACAGATGTTAGTGAAAGAAAGCAAATCTGAAGCTATTTTATGAAAAAGTCCACAAAAATTAAAAGTCTTGTGGCTATAAATATAATAATTATAATACTAATCATATTAGTTCATTGATATGATCATTTACTGAATGCTAAGCACATTCTATTATTTATCTTATTTTTATAGCAACTCTATAAGATACATATATATATGTGTGTGTGTATATGTGTGTGTATATTTCTATTTATACATAAGGAAAGCTTAGAAATTTCCACAAATAATCCAAGTTACATATAGTGAATGGCAAGACCAAGATATATATTCTCACTCTAGAATCCATGCCACTTTTTTGCCATGCATTTATTCATTGCATTTAAATCTTCTTGAAGTATCACATTTTAGGCACATCCATGGCTCAAGGTAATAAGTGATAAAGTTATAAAGGGATAAGTGATATATTCTATTTTGAAGAGCCATATAAATGAGTCCACATAGCATTAAAATCACATTATGAACAAAGACCCTTTGCAGGTATCCACATTTGAAGTGGCTGAGTACTCCAGAGCTCCTCTTTCCTGTAGCAGAACCATAGCCACGTAGCCGTGGAGGCTAAGTTCAGCACTGGCTTTATCTTGTGGATAGCAAAAGGGGTACACAGCAGAGAAGAACATAAGTGGGATTTAATTAGAAGCTAGAGGAAGACTGAAGGCCTGTGACAAGAATAAATCGATTTTTGACCATGGGACTTTCCAGAGGCTCTGCTGCTATTATAATAGGAAACTGGCACAAGCAATTGCCTTCAGAGGCTTTTACAAGCTGTGATGCACTCTTTGGGTCCTGGCTTACAGAAGAGCTTTTGACATTCTATTACAGCACCGGCATCTTTCTGCCCATTAAAATGGGAAAAATAAAATGATTCTTCCACTGTGGTTTTTCTTAGAAATATCCTCTACATTTTATAGAGATGAGGACATTATATATAAAATGGCTTGGAAGTAGAAGAATGGTAAAATATAGACTCACTGAAAGCCAGTAGGAGGTTGAAATCTGTATGACATCTTTCATGTTTGAATCATTTGGAAGTGTTTTTGATTAAATAAACTGTAGAGCTATATAATGCTTTTAACATAGGGATACATTTAAATATATTATCTATGAATATAGACTTTCCCGTGTAGTTCAATTAAACACTTTTACTTTAACAAATTGGTGAATATTGCTAATTGTCAAATACTAGAAATAAGGAAAAGCAGGGCTTGTGACTAGGATAGATATCTGTAATTATCTTTGAAATTATTGATATCCTCTTACTTTAGATTTTTTCCACCTCATAAAAAATCACGAAGTAAATTCTGCTTTGACTTCAGACCCATTTATAAGCATATGCCATTAATTTTCACAAGGACTATCACCATATTATTATTATTATGTTATTTCAAGTGTGCTGTGAAAATTTTGGCCTGAGAACTGTACGTATAAAATTTAAGCTTTCTAACCAGGCTGTATTCTCTGGTTCCTATACTGTGGCACAAGGTCCTGCTCTCTCAGGACCAGTCCCTGAACTAAGAACAAGTTACATCACATAAATTAAACACATATTCTGTTCGTAGTGGTGTGTGACATCATTGGTGGTTGTGAAATAATTATGTTTCCTCAGGTATGAGGAATCCTCATTTGGCTAGTGTTTTCAATACACTGCTTTCTTGGGAGAACAATTTTATTAATGTTGAAGCCTTTCTTCGTCAATGATTGACTTCTGCGGCCAAACAGTCACGGAGCCAAATAAAAAATGAATTTGCAGATATTAGGAAACTAAGTTAAATTATGATAAATATTTTTATACATTAAATGTAATATTAAACATGTGGTGAACCTGATGTGGCATTTTGGAAAGTGCATCTTACATGTGTCCTGTAAAAAGGAGCACATATATGTTAATAATGTTTCAGAGAGTATCATTGTCCTGCTTCGTGTTTGACCTCTTTATCATACCCATTCATGGGACAACCTGTTCTCATCATGATAATCTCATATATTGCTACTAATAAGAAATACTTAGGAACTATGTTTTTTTTTTTTTGTTTTGTTTTGTTTTGTTTTTTAAGAGAGAGGTAGAAGGAAAGTGGGGGTGGGAAGAGCAGTCTCCAGGCCCCAGTGCAGAGCCCTATGAGGGGCTCAATCCTACGACCCTGAGATTATGACCTGAGCTAAAATCAAGCATTTTAGCTTGAACCACCCAGGCATTCCTTTAGGAGCCATTCTTGATTGTGATTTGCCCTTCCAATTTCTTTCTTTACTTCCACATTACGTGCAGGGACCTTGACTTACCTACCTATCCAATATATTTTTTTTTTCCCCACAAAGAATTTATCTAAAAACAAGAGAATAATAGGAATATACTAAAGGCCAATGATATTAATAACAGTAACAATAAAATAGTTTGTCTCATTTACTATGGGTCAGGCATGGTTATATGTTAGTGTTTTATGTACTTTATATAATTTAATCAGCAAGATGTAGGCACTGTTATTATGTCTATTGGGAAATGAGGAAACAAGGCTATAAAAAGGTTACATGATTTCTCAATTATGAAAAATGGTAAGGCCATAATTTGTGCTCAGGTTAACCACATTCCAAAGAAAATGCTATTAGCCAAATAGCCAAAATGTTATCTCTCAGTTATGCTGTTCCAATTTCTAGGGAAGGACTTATCCCTATTCTTAACCAAACAAGTCATTTTTTCATATTAAGCAGACCACCCAACAACAATTTCCCCCTTTCCCCTTTATTCTCAAAGCATCAATTTTCTTCAGCTATCACCCTCACCTTCATATTCAGAGGGGACATTTTTGTTGCTATTGTTTTGTTTTGTTACATATTTAAGAGAATGCTATTTCTCTCTCTCCTGATAGTGATAAAGGAAAAGTGTGCCCTCCAGTCGTCATAGGCAGACTTTTTTTTTTTTTAACGACAACATGAACTAGCAGTAGAATGAAGCCAACACAGACAACTGTGGAACAGGGAAAAGGAGAAAACTTGACTCTGATGATAGAATTTGGTCTGAAGAAGGAATCTTGACCCACTAATTATTTCAAGCTTGGAGTCCACTCTACTTTTTTTTTCCATTGTTTTCATTAATCTCTCCTAAGTATTTTACTACTAACATAATTCTGAGAATCAAAAATAACATCTTTGATAGAATAATACATTGAAAACCCAATATAATTCCTGCACAGTGAATCAAAGTTTCTCATAAAACAGTAACATTTCATGTTTGTAATGACCCCCTCTTTCATAGGTTGAATGAGGTAAGATTGTCAGCAGCTAGAAGACAAAAATAAGCTGAGATACAAACCTTATTTTCTCAGGCAGATCCCTGAATTTATAGAACATAATAATTGTTTTAGTATCAGGTGAACCTGTAGCTCTGAAATTATTATTTTTTTTATTTTTTAATATTTTAAAACATTTTTATCTTTAAAAATAATTTCTACAAACAACATGGGGCTTGATGTCACAACCCAGAGATCAGGAATTATATGCTTCATTGATTGAGCCATCCAGGCACCCCTGAAATCAAAAAAATCTAACCAGTCAATAGATTTCTATCCTTCCTAGAAAAAAGTAACTAGCTGATACGTGTGAAAACTGTTGGACAATGAAAATTCCCAATTCCCCTTGGCTTCTTTTTTTATGATCTTATTTTATTTTATTTCTAAAGATTTTATTTATTTATTTGACAGAGAGAGACAGAGAGAGAGAGAGAGAGATCACAAGTAGGCAGAGAGGCAGGCAGAGAGTGCGGGGGGGAAAGCACGCCCCTCACAGAGCAGAGAGCCCAATGCTGGGCTAAATCCCAGGACCCTGAGATCATGACCTGAGCCGAAGGCAGAGGCCTAACCCAATGAACCACCCAGGTGCCCCTCCCCTTGGCTTCTTTTTATGAAGACAGCTGTCAGCACTAGCACAAAAGACAACACTCAGCATGTCTTCCCAGTTTAACCTGGGTACACTTGATCCACTGGCATGTGCCAATGGCAACCTTTGTTGAAATAGTCTGCTCCAGGGGAACTGGATAGATTAAACATGATAAGCATGCATATATTATTTTCTAGATGATTCTGTGTGGTGTGTGTATGTATTATGTCTGTATTTATATCAGTGAGAACAAGAGTTTACATGCTATGCTAAAGTGGTACATTTTATAACTCTGCCTCAAAGCTTATTTTTAAAATACTTTAATTTGGGAATTTTCTTTCTTTCTTTCTTTCTTTCCTTCTTTCTTTGAGATTTTATTTACTTAACAGAGTGACAGTGAGAGAGGGAACACAAGCAGGGGGAGTGGGAGAGGGAGAAGCAGGCTTCCCATTGAGCAGGAGCCTGATGCGGGGCTTGATGACCCTGGGATCCTGACCTAGCCAAAGGCATATACTTAATGACTGAGCCACCCAGGTGCCCTGATCTGGGAATTTTTTTTTTTTTTGACCTTTAGACACAAAAGCATCCTAACTGATACTATGAAGAAAAAAATGTTGGCTTAAACATAAAATACTTCCTTATTCCATGTACATTTTAACCACGCTCTGTTATTGTGTGTGTGTGTGTGTGTGTGTGTGTGTGTGTTTCTCTGTTATTTTGTACCAGCTCTTAGTTCCTCCAGGTCTTGTGTTTCTTCTCTCATTTTTTTTTCCCTGTTTGGATATTCTGCACGTATTACACTCACAAATTTCTCTCAGTCTGGTATCATCACTCTACCTAATGCCTGCTGTACTTCTTCCTGCAATCCTCACTATACAGGTATATCTAAACTCTGGCTCCTCATAACTTCTTTTAACTTTACAGATCCTTAAACTTGATGTGGCTGTCCCCAGTCTGGCTGTTGCTATTCCACAACCAAAGACAACCCTCATAGAACACCCTATCACAAATATCATAACATATTTCACTCATTTGGGAAGATAAATTATAATTTTTAAAAAAGCATGATTTCTAGAAGACATAATAGTTAGCTTACAGAGTTGCTATTCTTTTATCACCTTAGATATACTAAAAACATTAATGTTTGTGATCCTAAATTAAAGGCCAAAAGGAAGTACAGATAGTGGCTACTTAAGTAATTTTTGAATTACATTAGGGATGAAAAAAAAAGATGTTGGAATAAACAATCTAGCAATGTATGCTTAATTTTGACTAATTTATTTTTCCCCATAAAATAAGAGTACAGATTTTAGAAATGCTATCTATAGTAGATACTCTTGATATTCTTGATGCTTCAATTCTTTTTTTTTTTTTTAATGCTTCAATTCTTAGATCTTCTTGGCCTCTTGTGCTATTCAAGTCTCATTTTCTTTCTAAATAGTGTGTTTTATCTGTTCATAAGATCGATAGATTGCTATATTTTTTCATTATAAATTCTTAAGTTATTTCTTCATTATGGACTATTTCCTTATTACTTTATTATAATTAATAATTAAATTTATAAATGACCCCCTTATGAGTCTCACATTAAAAATGCACTACAGTTAAAAATATAATAAACATTAAAGTGGAATAAAATATTAAAAAGCTTAGCACACTGGCATCAATAAACCAGTGTGACAGAATGTCTCTCATCCTGGCTGCTAAGAAGGAAGGTGAACTGTAATCATATTTGATGGTTCCATCTTTTCAAAGGCAGTTGCTTCTGTATCAGCACTTTCAGAAGCTTTTGTAAGCTTCTGTTTTTTTTGTGTGTGTTTTTTTTTTTTTTTTTTTTTTTTACTATTGCTTGTTATTTTTTTATTTTTGAATTTGAAAAAGAAAAAAAAAATCTGGACTTTATAATATTTGAATGAAGAACTGGCTCCTTAAACAAAATAACATTAGAAAATGTACTTAACAATGTTTTAATAGCTAAATTGGGTGACTCTATGTCTGGCTTTATTTGACTAGATCTAATTTAACTGATGCCTTCAGCATAATTAATCAGATAATGCACTTCAGCAAATGCCATCATTTTAAATCTTGATAATGAAGCTAAAGAGACTGGTTTTGGTGCCAAGGGTCTTGCTTGTTATTCACATGACCACCTAGTTTTGTTTTGGATAACAAAATATGAGAATAAATGCTCTTTAAATTGGTATCTGTCAAGTTTGAGCTGGGAAATGAGGTGATATTTGATACTTGCTCTTTTTCACCAAAAAGAAAAAGTCCAAAAAAAAATTCAGAAAAGAATTGCCTATCATGTAAAGATGTAAAGATCCCTAATGAAAAAAAATAGCATATTTGGGTTGTCTCTAAAAATTACAAATACAGTATTTTTGCAGTGGAAAACATAATTACACACTACATTAGCATATATCTGATTTCTTTGTCCCTAAATCTCCATTTTTCTCATCAGTAGTTTCCTTTTACTGTTTTATAATCTAGAAACATGAAAAAGTGGAATCGTGATCCATTTAATTACTAAGTAAATTAATGTAACTGAATTAATTTATATATAAATGTATGTATTTATAGTATATAATACATATATTCTTCTGTCTCTTTGGTAATAATAGATATACTAAGGGAGACTCAACTGCAGAGGAAGCTTGAAGATAAATGTTAAGGTGAAATCTGGCATAAAGAATAGGAAGCCCATTTTGGAAAAGATCTCTCAAAATAAGGTGAATGGGGAAAATTAAAAAATGAGTGGAAAGGTATTTTAATGTTGAGATTTTTTTTCAGTATAGATGCCTTTGATTTCTTTTTCTTTTCTTTTTTTTCTTCTTCTTTTTTTTTTAGAAATTTACTTCTTCAATAAAAATCTAACCAGGAAATTTTAAAGTTAAATGCAAATATAGCCAAAAGAATTGGGGTTAAAACAGTAGGCAATTTTTTAAGAATTCATGAAACAGTTTCCCAATTCATTTTCTCTTCTTAATCCCTTTAAATAAAATAACACATATAATAATAATAAACTATTTTATTGTACTTTATAGTAAGTTTTTCTATGCACATTAATTTTGTTTAATTTTCAAAACAACTTTCTGAGATAGGTATTAAAAAAATTGTTACTCAAGATCTCAGTTCTTCTGAGAAAACAAATTCCGAGAGACTGAGATATTGAGTAAATTGAATAACAACTGGTTTTACATTCCACCAATTTTGTGTGATACTGTGTGATGGTGATTACATTATGATTAAGCTAAAGATCAGCATTACTACCATCAAGTCATAGCCAAAGGGTGAAATTCATGGAAAAAAAAAAAAAAGATTAACATGAAATTCAGGAAATTAATTTATTCAGTAGGAATGAAGGAATTGAATGAGGTAATGAAGGAAAAGTATATATGTATATATAGCAGAGATATCTAGATATAGAAATAGATATAGATATAGATATAGATATAGATATAGATATAGATATCTTCTGCCAATGCAAGTACTGTATTTTTCATACCAAAGTATCAATGATCACTAGGTGGCTCCTTCACTTTTTTCCCAAGGTCATATATTCATGCCTACTCAATAATGGAATATCAGTAGTTTCTATCCTCACTTTCTTTTGAAACATCACATACTTCTTTTCTACTGGATCTTCTTCATTCTGTGATGAATTCTGGTCTACCTTGGGTCTTGGTTTTTTGTCCGCCTATGTTCCTCTTTACCTTTACTTGTTGCGAAATGTCATCCAATTTCATGACTTCAAATATTAACCAGAGGATGATATGTCTCAATTTGTCTCTAAGCTAATCTTCTCACCTGAACTCTATACTTAAATATCTAACAACCTTGTTCTAGTCATCACAGACTTATCTTGTTCAAAATTGAACTTCTGATCCACTTGGCCAAATTTCACACTCCCAAATTTTGTTCTCTTCCCAATCCTAGTTAATGGAAATACCGCTTGTTCTCTATCAAACAAAACTTGGCCTAATCTTGGCTACACGTTCTCTTTCAAACTGTACATCCAATACGTTACTAAATTACATTTTTTTTATATTCAAAATATATCAGGGATCAGGCCAGTTTTTTTTTAAATCTATGCCACAACCAGTCTAATTTGAATTTTCATTGATTTTAGCCCAGATAATCACAGTCACCTTAGCTAGTCTAACAGAGTCTACCCTTTCGCTGCCTCCTTCCATTTGTTTTTAAAAATATGTGAGTGGCCATATTAAAATATGTGTCAAATCAGGTGATTTGTCAGATCATCCTTTAGTGGCTTTACATATGATTCAGAAGAGAAACTAAAGGATAAGCCTTTACAAATAAGATCACTATATAACCTATCATCAAACAGACATATTTTTGAAAATGTATAAGGGTTCTAGTAATAATTACACAGTCCAACAGATGTGAACTAAACTTGTCTTGGACAAATCTGAATATATGGTCACCCTATTCCATAGGTCTTATACAATCTGGTCTGCTATTATCCTTTAATATAATCTCCTCCTATTAACCCTTGTAATCACTCTGCTATAGCCATACTGCCCTCCTTGCAATTTCTCCAAAATGCAGGGGGCAGTTGCACATTTTTACTGTTTGCCTAAAATACACATCTCCCAGTTAAACACATGTCTCATTCCTTCATCTATTTAAGATCTTTTCTGAAATGTAATCTTTTATGACAGCTCTCTCAGACTAAGCTGTTAAACATGCCAACTTAATAATACACCTTGTCCCCCTTGCTGCTTTATATTTCTACCATAGCATTTATCACAATTTGATAAACAGTATATTTAGTGTGTTCCTATATTAGACTATCATCTCCATGTTGAAAAGTAATTTTGTGTTGATAACTTTTCACCTAATCCATTTTGGCATTGTGTTTTATAAGGTGGTGATTATTAAACTTTAAACCTTTTATAGCTTGCCTTTTTACACCAGAAGTATGTCATAAATGTTCACTTCAGTGGATGGCAGTGTACAAAATCTCTTAAATAGAGTTCCTCTGCTTTTATCCACCTCTTCTGTCTCCATAAAGGATCATAGCAATGCTTTGTCCAGAAACCATGTCACTTACTTACTTTTATCTAACCATTCTTTTAGATTAAAAAATAATCCCTTGCATATAAAATTGGGAGAACAAGTATAAAAATACTTGTCACCCAAATTTGGGTATCAAATTTTGATTTCAGTTAAAGATACTCTGTCACACTTAGTTGTGTCAAATTGGTCTCATTATTTCTCATCTTTCAGGAGATATTTTCTAAAGAAATAATTATGGTATCAAGAACAAAACATTTGTTATATATTCATGATTACTTCTGAATGTGTTTCTCCATCTACATATTTTCCTAAAATAATATTCATTTTATAATGGATTAGTCTACAAAGAAAGAATAATCATTCTTGTCTATAACATGTTTTAAAAATATATGTTATGATGTCCCATTGTTAATATGTTAAATTCTTTAAAAATCAGATGTCTCTGGTCTCAAAGTCTTACACGGATGACAAATATTCTTGGGCAAAGTTCTTAAAATACTCAACTGTCAGAAGAGCACCATTTGCTATTTTCTAATACAATACACAGTAAAAGACTTTCCCCACAGGTATTGCTATTCCTTAATGTATGATTTAATCAAAAGAAATATATATTAATCTTCTGATATTCAAATATTGCCTAAATACATATATACACATATATATGCATATATATATATATGTTAGTTTATGATAGATTGTCTGTACTTTCTTCATCTCAGATCTTCTAAGCATTTTGTGAACACCAAATAATTCTCAATGCAGTGTTATTTGGTAGAAGGAGTGGGAACTTTGGTTTCAAAATGACTGAACTGTTTTCATTGCCTCTTGATTCATAAGCTATGCAATTTTTGAAAATTAAACTTACCTTTTTCTATTTTGGTTGGACCTCTGGAAATGGGAATTATGTTTATGATCTTAAATATTTGAACCCAGTGGGACTTATGCAAGAAAAGTGGGATTTTGTTAATGGGTGGAAGTCTTTTAAGACATCTGATAAGCTTTAAGAATGGGAGTGTTGCTGAGATTCCAAATGCACTGAAATCAAGTCCTGAAATACTATGAAGAGGCTAACAAGAGGCCAGCAAATTTTATATCATGTATAATTCATTTTTTTTTCAACTCTAGAGTGTCTATTGATTCACACTGTAGTTCACATGGGCAGAAAAATGCTCACTTAAAAAAAAAAGTCAATTGTCAATTGTATCAATTCACAAATGTATTTGAATTTAAGCTAAACTTTCCTTGCTTTAGTTTCGAATTCACAGTTGATAGACAAATATTGATGCATTTTTGTTCAAATAACCACCCCTCAACCAATCGCCTGGGGCCAGAATACCCACATCAAATTGTGCCAACAGGGTTAGCTTCTGCTGCAATCAAATGGATAGAGTGGAATTAGGTGAGAAAGATATTTAAATAGTAAAGGAGGCCCACTTTTTAAATAGTTTCTCAGTATACTCAGTGTGCTACTAAAAGAAATGAAAACATAAGGTACAATGTCTGGCTATTAGTTGATACTTACCGTTGCTTGTGTAAATATTGCCATTCCAGTGAAGAGAATTTCTTATGCCATCCTGCTAAAATGGTAAAATGGTTCCTTTAGCAGTTTTATAGATGTAGCGAAGGATTTAAGAATGCTCAGAAATTAGCCATCAGTGAATAGTGTAAGAACAGAAATAGAAGACTTTAATAGATATGATATGGTGGTTGAGAAGACCATACTTGTGACCACATTTGAAAAAACTCATTTGAGTGCATAGAATACTTAATTGTTTAGAATTGTGTTTGAATGGAGGCTGGAAGAATTTTAATATTAAGGAGATATAGAGAAAGAGAAATACCACTTCATAAGTGGTATTGTTATAAATGCATCTCAATTTGTCAGAGTAGTTTGACTTTCAGAATAGTTTGGCTAAGAAACATACCATCATAGCAGCAATTACTATGATGTAGATATTGCTTATGTTATGTACACTCAGCTCTCATCTTTGTAGGCAGTCAGCTAAACTGCATTTCACAAATCCTCTTGCTTTAAGCTGGAAATCATGTGGCTATGTTCTGGACAAAGTTGGAAATGACACAAAAAACATCCAATCCTGATCACATAATGTACTATATGCTCTTATCTTCTTGGTATGTGTAGATCTTTGAGGGCATAGAAGTCAACAGGGACACAAAATACAAGAAATCTCTCCCTGATTCCCCTGCTTATAGAAGTTATCCAAGGAAGCTGTTCAACAAGAACATCTTAGCTGGTGTAAAAAGTAAACCTTTATTGTGTTAAGCCACTGAAATTTAGATTGCTCTTTCTAGTCTAATGGTCATCCTGATAATGTAAAGTAGATTAAGACTCTCAGAGATGAGAACAGAAAGATGAAGAGATGGAAACTATGAGCAAAATAAAATAAAACTAGAAAATCAAAACATCTAAAATCTGACTGAAAGGAGTTCTCAGATGGGAAAAGAAAATAATAGAAAAAGAATCATCAAAATAATTTAATAATAGTAATAACAATTGCTATAATGTGCTAAATGCATAGATGAAAAACACTTGTCAGGTCACATTACCATATGCTTCATGACACAAAAAAATAAGAATTTAAAAGTACCTAGAGAGCGTAAACATTTCTCTTGCAGAAGAAAATAAATTACTAGGCAAGAACACTTTCTCAAGTTTTTACCAAAGGAAAAAGGAAAGAAACCTTCAAAGAAGAATATGGAAGATCTAGCAATCAAAGCCTATTGCTTAGGATACCTGAATCTAAGAAGTGGCTAATATCAGACCAAGAGAGAACTCACTTATTTTAGACAGTATGATGGGTGGCTAAAATAGAAGGCCATTAAAAAAAAAAAAGTGGACTTCATATTATCCAATATACTTAAGCACTTTGGAAAAAAAAATGTTAATGGACATTAGAACATTCCAGTTAAATTGTAAAAATAAAATTAAGAATATAAAAGGGTTATTAATTCTTGGGAAAATATACAATTTTTTTTATATTATGCCCTTCAACTAAGATGAAATGTTATTTGTATAGTAATATAATATAAATATTATCAGTTTACCAAAACGTGGCATAAATCATATTGTAAAGAACAGACTGTATGTGTGTTTGGTGGGGATATGTGTGTGTGTATGTCTATATTGTGCAGAGGACATTAAAGTGAGTCATTTCTTACTAGATATGTCTCCAGAGGCAAGGGAAACAAAAGCAAAAACGAACTGTTTGGACTTGATCAAGATAAAAAGCTTCTGCACAGCAAAGGAAACAATCAAGGCAACCTATGGAATGAGGAAAGATATTTGCAAATACTATATCTGTTAAAGGTTTAATATACAAAATCTATAAAGAATTTATCAAATTCAACACCCATAAACAAATACTCCAGTTAAGAAGTGGACAGAAGATATAAAAAGGCATATTTTCTAAAGAAGACATCCAGAAGGTCAAGAGACAGATGAAAATATGTGCAACATCACTCATCATCAGGGGAATACAAATCACACCCATGAAGAAGTGCCATTCACACTTGTCAGAATGGCTAAAATTAATAGCTCAGGAAATAACAGATGTTGGCAAGGATGTGGAGAAAGGGGAACCTTCTTACAGTGTTGGTGCAAATACAAACTGGGGTAGCCACTCTGGAAAACAGTATGGAGGTTCTTTAAAAGGTTAAAAATAGAACTATTATACAGCCCAGCAAATGTATTACTAGGGATTTACCAAAAAGATATAAAAACACTGATTCAGAGAGCTACATATACCCTGATGTTTATAGCAGCATTATCAAAAATAGTCAAATTAGACAAAGGGCCCAAATGGCCATCGACTAGTGTATGAAGAAGATGTGGTATGTATATATAAATATAATGAAATATTATTTGGGCATCAAAAATGAAATCTTGCCATTTGCAAAACTTGAATGGAGCTAGAGTGTATTATGCTAAGCAAAATAAGTCAGTCAGAGAAAGACAAATGCTACAATGATTTCACTCATATGTGAAATTTAAGAAACAAAACAGATGAACATAGGGAAAGGAAAGAGAGAGAGAGAGAGAGAAAGAAGAAAACCAGGGTGACTCTTAACTATAGAGAACAAAGTGAGGGATGTTGGATGGGAGGTGGGTAGGAGAAAGGCTAAATGGGTGATAGGTATTTAAGAGCACCCTTATTGTAATGAGCACTGGGTGGTATATGCAAATGGTGAGTCAGTAAATTCTACTCCTTAAACCAATATTACACTAGAATTAAATAAACTAGAATTTAAATAAAAACATTGAAAAGAAAACAAATTAAATTAAAATCAAAAAATAAAGAGAGCTAAAACCTTCGATTACCATGTATAATAAGAAGTCAATGACTTATCAAAATACCGCCAACTTTTTTCAAAGAAATAGAACAAATAATCCTAAAATTTATATGGAACCAGAAAGATCCCAAATAGTAAATGAATATTTAAAAAAGAAAACCAAAGTTGACAGCATCACAATTCCAGACTTCAAGCTCTATTACAAAGCTATAATCATCAAGACTGTATGGTACTGGCACCAAAATAGGGACATAGATCAGTGGAATAGAATAGAAAGTCCAGAAATGGACCCTCAACTTTATGGTCAACTCACCTTTGACCAAGAAGGAAGGAATGCCCAATGGGAAAAAAGAAATCCTCTTCAACAAACAGTGTTGGGAAAACCGGACAGTCACATGCAGAAGAATGAAACTGGACCATTTCCTTACATCACACACAAAAATAGATTTAAAATGGATGAAAGACTTCAATGAGACAATAATCCATTGAAATCCTTGAGGAGAACCCAGGCAACAACTTCTTTGACCTCAGCTGCAATAACTTCTTCTTAGAAACATCACTAAAGGCAAGGGAAGCAAGAGCAAAAATGAACTATTGGGACTTCATCAAGATCAAAAGCTTTTGCACAGCAAAGTGAAACAGTCAAAAAACCAAAAGATAACTGACAGAATGGGAGAAGATATGTACAAATGACATATCAGATCAGGGGCTAGTATCCAAGATCTATAAAGAACTTATCAAACTCAACACCCAAAGAACAAATAATCTAATCAAGAAATGGAAAGAAGACATGAGCAGATATTTCTCCAAAGAAGATATACAAATTGCCAAAAGACACATGAAAAAGTGCTCCACATCACTCAGCATCAGGGAAATACAAATCAAAACCACAATGAGATATCACCTCATACCAGTCAGAATGGCTAAAATTAACCAATCAGGAAATGACAGGTGTTGGTGAGGATGTGGAGAAAGGGGAACCTTCTACACTGTTGGTGGGAATGCAAGCTGGTGCAGCCACTCTGGAAAATAGTATGGAGGTTCCTCAAAATGTTGAAAATAGAGATATCCTATAACCCAGTAATTGCACTACTGAGTATTTTCCCTAAAGATGCAACTGTAGTGATCTGAAGGGGCACATGCACCTGAATGTTTATAGCAGCAATGTCCACAGTAGCCAATCTATGGAAAGAGTCTAGATGTCCATCAACAGATAAATGGATAAAGAAAATATTATATATCAGCCATCAAAAAACCTGAAATCTTTTCATTTGCAATGACATGGGTAGAACTAGAGGGTATTATGCTAAATGAAATAAGTCAATAAGAGAAAGAAAATTATCATATGATCTCACTGATATGAGGAATTGGAGAAACAAGACAGAGGATCATAGGGGAAGGGAGGGAAAAATGAAACAAAATGAAACCAGAGAGGGAGACAAACCATAAGAGTCTCCTAATCTCAGGAAACAAACTGAGGGTTTCAGAGAAGAGGGGGATGGGAGGGATGGGGTGGCTGAGAGATGGACATCAGGAGGATATGTGCTATGGTGAGTGTTATGAATTGTGTAAAACTGATAAATCACAGACCTGCACACCTGAAACAAATAACACATTATATGTTAATAAAAATAAGTAAATAAATAATAAAGTGGAAAGGAAAAAAAAAAGTCCATGACTAATGTCTAAAGTCTAAATTCAAAGCAAAATATGTATGCAAATGATAGAAAATTAAAAGTAAATGCATGAAAATATATCTATAAAATTAAAAATAGTCATGTGTAGGGAATAAATTTACATGCTAAGCAAAAGTGAGACAACCTGCTACTTTCATATTAACATCACTTTATTTTATGTTCATCAATATTTTTAAATTTTTTGAATGAATAAACTATATCTATATTTATGTGATATGGGTAGATACAGGCTGGATTAATATTTATTGTTTAATTTAATTACAAGATAATATGTTCTCAATGTTCACATACAACACCAATTTAATGTATCTGTCCAGTGGCTTGAATGGTAGAACTATGGGAGTAAATATTTTGTAAAAAAATAGTGTAACTCTATTATCTTCGTTCTTTTGGTGATAATATCCAGATACATTTAGCCATAATTTTTCCTCAGATAGTTTTTCGCTTATGAAGTCATTAATTTTTCTGAAATGTTCCAGGTAACTGGTTATTAAACAAACTTTTTCAATCAATTCAAGAATAATAGGCTTTAATTGGCTTTTTGTCCTGTGGTAAATAATAAGACTTCATCAGAGGTGCAAGAAAAGACAACCTACAACATCCATATCTGTCTAAAGGTTTAAAAATCCAGTGGGTAAGATGAAATCAATGGATTCACTAGCTGAAACAAATAAATGAACTATTTACCTTAATCACCAAAGATTTATTTTATATTTTATCTCCTATATACATGTTATTATTTTCATTGAAAAGTAATAAAAAGGAAATGTATAAAAATTATCCAGTACTCTATATCCTCTCAAAATAGCCACTGTTAACATTTTAGAGTATTTCTTTCCATTCATTGTTTAAGCCTTAACTATAGGTTTACATCATGTACATAATTTTCTTATAATTTTTATCTTTTTTTCACTTAACATTTTATCATAAGAAATTGTTTTTATGATAATATTTGTGTCATTTTAATAAATACAAAATATTTCAGTGTATTCAACAATTTTGCTTCATGTTATACAATTATTATTTTTTTTTTGCTAACACATGTAATGTTGCATTGAATATCTTTGTGTATTAACACATCTTAGGATACCTCATAGGACAAAGTTACTAGATATGGAATTAGTCCATTTTCAAAATAATTGACACATACTTCCCTAAATTTATATATCTAATTACTAATATCAAGATCTTTTTGTAAGAATGCTTTGATGGTGGCAACTGCAAGAACATCGGACCTTTCATCAATGGATATTACTTTCCCTTATGTTATAGGTTCAATTGTGTCCCCCCCCCAAATACATGTTAAAGCCCTAATTCCTAGTATTTCAAAATGTGATGTTATTTAAAAATAAAGATGGAAGTTATAAAAAAAGATGAAGTCACACCTGACTAGGTTGGTTGCTCAATGCAATATGACTGGTGTCCTTCTAAACAGAGAGGAGGAAAAACAGACACATGAAAGAAGAGTATCATGTAAAAATTATGGCATAGATGATTGAAATTATGCGGCTACAAGTCAAGGGACACTGAGGATTGCATGCAATCCAACAGAAATTATAAAAAGGTAAGGAAGGATTCTCCCATATAAGTTTTGGAGAAAAGATAACCTTGTTGACACCTTAATTTTGGACTTTTGGCCTCTAGAACTGTGAGAAAATAAATTTCTGCTGTTTTGTGACATCTAGTTTGTGGTAGTTTGTTGTGGTAGTCCTAGGAAAGTAATATACCATACAAAGAGCACATTCCCACACACATACACACACTCTCTACCCAACCTTCCTCCAACTGTCATTTTTCTTTCTGCAGATACTTTGCTGTTTGTATTACTAATTCAAGTAGATCCTTTCTATTTCAATCTTGGAGCTGACCTGCTTCTGGCCACCTAAGACCCTGCTTATGGAAATGTTTATCTTCCTTCAAAACCTCTAGTGTTTTGTTTTGTTGTTGTTGTTTTTTCCTTGCTTACTTTTTCCTAGGGCATAAAGTCTCTTTTTATGTTTTCTGATTGCCTAAAAGAGATCCTAATATTTCTCTTTTTATTGATCTCTTCATTAAGCCTCTTCATATTAACACCTTTCGATATTTTTTCTTATTTTCACAGAAGTTTATTTTAAATTAATTAGATATTTATGGAATCAATGTTTAAAAAAACACCCTCACACTTATAGTTTTATTATTATGGCCTCCTCTAATAAAAATGAAAAATATTTATATAAACAGAATTTGGGAGGTTCTAGCATGTTTATTATGAACAAGGTTTTTTATGTATTAAAAGAAAATATCTTGCAGCTGCAGGGAATCAGTATTGAGTTTACTCAGTGAGTTACAGTTTGAATAAACTTGTTATTTACATTTGAAGTCTGCTTTTTTTTTTCAACTGAGATGTTTAAAAATGAATTTTAATAATAAACTGTCACATTATTCATTTTAGTTGATTTAGAGTGATGTTTAGAGAACTGAGAAAGTTGATTAAAATAACTTGTTCTATTTGTCATCCAGATCTATAAATTTTGTAGTAGTTTAACAATTCATTTTGCTCAAATTTAAACTAAGCTGTTAGTTTGCTCTCATTTAGGGGTTGTGAAAGGCAAAAAGAGAAGGCAATCCCTCTATAAATTTTAACAGGCCACAGAGGCGTCACTTACAATGTAAGTACATAGAGTAGTGTTTTAGAAACATGTCTTATCAAGACCAGCATCTTGGCCTCTTTTCTTTTTTATTTCCTTTCCCTTATTTTTTTTTAAGATTTTATTTTTAAGTAATCTCTACAGCCAATGTGGAACTGGAACACACAATCCTGAGAGCAAGAGTCACATGCTCCATCAACTCAGTCAGGCTGGTGCCCCTAACCTCTTTTCTTTTTTTTTTTTTTTTAAATATTTTATTTATTTATTTGACAGAGAGAGATCACAAGTAGGCAGAGAGGCAGGCAGAGAGAGGAGGAAGCAGGCTCCCTGCCGAGCAGAGAGCCCGGTGCAGGGCTCGATCCCAGGAACCTGGGATCATGACCCGAGCTGAAGACAGAAGCTTCAACCCATTGAGCCACCCGGGCACCCCCCTAACCTCTTTTCTAACAGTATTACCATTTCTACATTCCTTGGGTATAGAAATTCTGAAGTGCCACTGCTGTAATTCATAGTTTTTCTCTATGTTAGGCATTCATTTGGGAATATCTAGAGAGAAGTGTGATATATTCACTTTAATAAGCTATTTTTTCCCTTGCAAACAATGTAAATAATTTATGCCCTCACTAATTTAAGGAAATAACAATATAGACCTTTCTTTCTCCAAATAGATTCCAGAATAATGATAAAACTTCTCTATCTATCTGGAGGGGAGGATGTAGCCAGAAGGTTTCCTAATTTGGGGGTCATTCTTCTGAAATGCATTTCACCACATGTACAGGTACAATCTGTCCCTTACCATGTTATGTTGTCAAGGTTGGGGCTTGGGGAACTGGTGCAAGCTGTTGCTCTAGCTGCTGATTTTGCAATGAGAAATAAAATATCTTTGTTTCTGACTCAGAGGCAGGCACTCTTTAAAACCTACACATACACATCACATACAAATATAGTATATGTTTGTATATGTAGTATGTTGATAAATATATGGATATAGAGATAGAGCTAATAGATACAGATTTATACACAACAGCTGCAGGCTTATAAGCTCATTAAGAGAATAGGAACTCAGACCCTTCTAATTTAACAGATCTGTTACACTGCAGTACTGACAAAGGTTTAAATTTGCTGTAAACAAATTTATAATATGGAGTGTACATTAAATCATAGCATTCTATAATGCCAAATTTCATGATTTTGAAAAATGCAAGAGGCTGTCCTGGCTTTTAGAATATATACACTGAAGCATTAAGAACTAAAAGGGCATGATATCTGGAATTTACCTCACATAGTTCAGAAAAAAAAAAATAATAATAAAATAAAAGAAAAGAAAAAAGAAAGAAAAAAAAAGCCAAAAAGAGAAATTTGTAAAGTAAATGAAGCAAATGTTCACAAGTGGTGAAACTGGGTGAAAGGTATGAAAACTCCCCCAAAGACCACCAGAAATGCCTCTTAATCAGTTACAGCTAAATTCATTAGATCTCTTGCTGCAAGGAAAAACAAAACAAAATAAAACAAATCCTCACTGTGACCATCTTAGTGCTGTATCAAAATGGGTGAATAAGGAAGATAAAAAGACAGGTCTTGCCAGATGGGAAGCTGATTAGGATTGTGGAGGTTGATAATGAAATGCTATTGGATTGGTGAACACAGCAAAAATAAAGTCTTGATATAGTTCTTGATGAGCAAGCTATTAGTTTTGATAGGCAATCTGTTTCATTGGTTCAATCTTATCTCCTTAGAGTAGATACATCCTGGAGAATCACCTAAGACATTTTTGCTTAGTAACAGAATTAACATGGGGACAGGAAATTTTGTTGGCTTTAGTTTTCATCTTAAAAAGTTTTAAACAAATTTTAATTATAGAAGAATACAAATTTGTAAATAATGCATAATAATCTCAGCTCTCTATATAGTTATTGGGGTAAAATATTAGCTAGCTGGAAAGACTGTCTAAAAATAGAAAATATAATTAGATAGATAAACATCATTAAAATAAAGGTCTCTATGAATTTAGTAATTATAATTTCATGGTCATGCAATACCAGAGTAGAACAATATCTTAACTACATATCCTTGTTGGTCAAATCAGGTTACTGAGCAAAAAAGTCAGCAATCCCTGTGATTTTATGAACAGTTCCTTTAGTTTTCTGCAGAAGTCAGAAATCGTGTCTGAGTTCACAAAAATAAACATTGAAGAAATGATGTATGTTTGTGTAAAAATATATTATACATAAGCAATGTAGAAGGCTCATAAAACCCTGTTTCCAACAGGTGGTTGTTACTAATTACGCTATTGTTTGATCCACATTTATAGCCACTGTTATACAATACACTGCTATGAGAAACTTGTCGAGTATTAGTGATCATAAATCATCATGTTGTGATATTTTCACCTTCCACTTTTCACACTATTTTTAAATGTATGGATTTGCTGTGTGAAAACGCTAAAAGATATCAAAATGCATAACAACACTCAATGTTATCCTTTTAAGTTTTAAAGTGTCTTGGTATTTTCATGCCACGTTTCTACAAATATGTAAGTTTCATACTGAAAGCACAATAATCTCAAAATTGAAAGCATTCTCAAGCATTTATTTCAAGCATTCAAGCATACTCAAAATTGAAAGGACATTTATTTTCAAGCATTCAAGCATTAACTGTATCACAGTTTATATACTTTTTATACACTTAAATTGTTTATATGTGAATATTTATATATTGGCACACACACCACTACATATGGAATAAAATATATCTAAAAATGCATACTCAATGTATCAATGCCTTCAAAATTAAGAAGGAAAGCAACAAATTATTTTTAAACCATTTTAAATTTTTGCATCTGTGTTATATACATATATATATGATCTTTCTCTCCATATATAAAAATATTATTTATTATCTATATGTTTTATATGAGTATATAAAATTTTAATATATGTATTAAATATATTTATGCATTATATATGCATACATACATACACACACAGCCATATGCTTATTTGAAAGGCAAATTTCTCAGGCTTATTTTTTAATGTCACCTTCTGCTCTCTAACATGTTCACTTTCTTGGAAGCGTGAGTACCAATTCTCAACTACTTAAATATTGTCTAACATTATAGGGAAAACAAGCAAAAGTGTTGCATAAAAGAGGCACAATCAAGCTTCCTTTATGGATGGGCATGGATTATAGAGCTTCATTTGTGTGTTTCAAAATTACATTTGCACATTTTCCTGGGACATGAATCTGTGGTGACATGCTGATATCACACTTTCTAAAACATGATCACAGAAACAGATCTATGAATAATTGAGTTAACCCAAACCATAATATAATTTAATATATTCATAAGTAGCATACCTCCACTTATAAATTTCTGGTGTTGTTCAAATGTTTATGTTAAATTTATAAGATAACTATAACATTAAAGATTGTCCTTAGGGTTTTTCATTATTGATGACTTTTTTGGTAGGATTTTTTTGTTTTTTTTTTAATATCATTGACTGATGGTATTTGATTTTTTATACCATTCAGTTCCTACTATTTTTTTAAAAAAATATGAGTAAGTTATATTTTAACTGATCGGATTATCCACTGTGTGAATTGAGACATCACCATCATTATTATTAATTATTTTTTAAAAGATTTTACTTATTTATTTGACAGAGAAAAACAGAGAGAGAGGTAATACAAGCAGTGGGAGTGGGAGAGGGAGTAACAGGCTTCTCACTGAGCAGGGAGCCCAATGTGAGGCTTGATCCCAGGACCCTGGAATCATGACCTGAGCCAAGGGCAGATGCTTAACCACTGAGCCACCCAGGCACCCCATATTATTATTAATTATTATTATTTGTTCTTAGGAATTTCTTCTTTTTTAAGATTTTATTTATTTATTTTAGAGAGAATGAGAGAGCATGAATGGCAGGGAGTAAGGCAGAGGGAGAAGGACAACCTCCCCAGCAGACTGAGTATGGAGCCCAATGTGGGACTTGACCTCATTAATTCTAAGACCATGACCTGAGCTGAAACCAAGAATCCAAAATTTAACTGACTGAGCCACTCAGGCACCACTAGACATATCTAATATTTGATGTATTCTTTCATTATTTCTTCCTTATTATTTTTCTTTGACTTAAAATGAGTTTCATGTGAACTGCACAGAGGAATTGTAGTTGAGAGAAAGTTGGCAGATGCAGACAGGGCTGGAATTTATGTCTGCATGCATTGCCTGTATGTCTGTAACAATTATTACTATCCCTGTGCCTCAGTTTCCTTGTATAAAAAAGATGACCTACTTTAGAATGTGTATGAATATTATATGAGATAATTCATGTTAAATATAGATCTAATAAACAGCAGCAATTAATTAACCAGTGTGTATTAAAGACAATAACATCACACTATAATCCTCAGAGTTGAAACAGGTACTCTGATATATTGTTCACAGGAATCAAATATTAAAATATAGGTAATTTTTAAATTAGCTATTCTACTTACAGGAATTTATCTCATAGAACTATTCACACAGTATGCAAAAATTGCATTACTGACAATATATTGAATCATTGGAAAATAACTAAATTTTCACAATAGAAAATTGGTTTAAAATGTCAGCAGTCTTGTGATTAAATAACTTGAAGCTGATGTAAAGATGACAAGGAAAAAGTACATATCAATTTTGTGAATGTGGGGAAATACAGAACAGCATGCCTCCATCTAGTAAATATTTGTGTCTTTATTTTTTTTCATTTTTTAAAGATTTTTATTTATTCATTTTAAAGAGAGAGAGAGTGCACATGACAGCTGAGAGGGGGCACAGTGAGAAGGAGAGAGAAAATCTTAAGCAGTCTCCCCACTAAGCATGGAACCTGTTGAAGGGCTCAATCTCATCAGCTGAGATCATGACCTGAGGCAAAATTGAGCCAGATGGTTAACCAAATGAGTCACCCAAGGCCCCAGTATTGCTATATTTAATTTCAAAAACTGAAAAACTCATATCAAAGTGTGGTGAAAAAAGTTACTTTTAGAATTCATTTAATAAAAACAAAAACATCAACAACAAAAACCATATATATATATATATATATATATACACATATATATAGTTTATATATATATACATATATAGTTTATATATAATATAAAAATATAAATAT
>RCUC01165959.1:0-39571 GCA_003697995.1 Taxidea taxus jeffersonii
TGGGGTGAACCAGGCTTGGAAGGGGATGGAAGAGTGTTCTGAGTAGAAGGAACAGCAGGTAAAGGGCCAGAAGGGAGAGTGTTTAGCACTGGTGTGGCTCAGCACGCATGCTGGTTGACGGGGATGTGACTGGGGAGAGGCCAGAGAAGGCAACGGGAGCCCCATCACCAGGAGCCTCGTTAGGAAGCTTGGACTTTCTCCTGGGAGCACTGGGGAGCTATGGAAAGGTTCAGCGCAGAGGAGGGGTGTGATAAAATCTGCCTTTAGGAAGGATGCCTGTTGTGAGGTGGACCATTGGATTGAGGGGCCAAGAGTGGAGGCAGGGACCAACAGAGGCTCCCGCCGGTCCCCAGAGAAGAGACCATGTGGCCATGGGGGGAGCTGCAGCATTGGGGGTGCAGAGAAACGGGGGAATCGTGAAACACTTAGGAGGAAGAGAGGCCAGTGTTTGTGATAGACTGGGTCTGGCTAAGCCCAGGAGAGGAAGGTGCCCTGTTGCCTTCGAATCCCTGGCTTGGGCGGTGGGTAGATGGTGGTGCCGCTCATGGGACCAGAGGCACCCGGCAAGGCACATTTTGCAGAAAGAATCTTCTTCCCATGAGCTGAGAACGCAGCACATCCTCAGACTCGGAAGCTTGGGTGCAGAAACCCCCCAGAAAAGTCATCTTCCATTTAGAGTCCTCTAAAGGTCCTCCCTAGGGCAGCGCAGCCCAGGTGGGCTCAGGGTGGGTGACCTAAGAGGAAGCCCCACCAGTGGTCAGACCCACCTTGCCCTCGAACCTGGGTCCAGACTGACTTAGGACCTGAGCGGGGCTGAAGCCAGTCAGGATTAGGAGTGTTAGTGGATGTTCCCAAGCAGCAGAAGCCCCAAGGAGAGGACAGACTGGCACCTTCAGGAGCTGCGGGTCTCCGTGGCTCAAATGACAGGCAAATCGGGGCAGAGTGGGGAGGGCAGGAGGAATCCTAGTGCTGAACAAGGCAGGCGCTCCAATTTGAATGCCCGAGTTCAAATCCTGGCTCCTCCACATGTCACTGGCTTGGACGTCTGTTGCCCGCTTCCCCAGCTGCACAATGGACAGGGGTCCCTGTCTCCCGGGACCGAGTGCATTCACGCATGTGCGTGCCAGCTTGCACAGTGCCTGGCACGTCCTAAGGGCTCAGTAAGCACCGGCTCTATCTTCTTTGTTATTGTGGGAGATGAGAGCCGGGAACTGGTTCGCGTGACTCTGACTCTGGCAGAGAAGGGCTTGGATTTCGAATCACCTGGAAAACCCCTTTTCCATCAGGCAGGGAGGGCGCTGAGCCCTAGAAGGAGGAGCAAAGGTGGGGGGTGGCATTCTTAACAGGCAAGGTGGGCACACCTTTCACATCCGGAAGTCACCTGCATTAGGCTGGGGGTGAGTCTCCTCTGAGGAAATACTACTTTTAATCACAAATAAGCTATGATTTCCTATGCAAGCCTGAATTTCGTGATTTGAGTGTTCCTGTGATTGGTTTTATCTGTCCCCTATTGAGTGACTCTCTCGCCAATGAATATCATATCCCCATGGTTTCCCTGTTAGCTCTTTTTGGCACTTTCCAGGAGAGGAATGCAAACGTCACCCTTCTTTCCACTAAAGCTACCCTTTTCCCCCTTCCTCTTCTAGATCCTCATTTCCTGAACAATAAAGAAATGTCCGATGTTACCTTTCTGGTAGAAGGAAGACCGTTCTATGCTCACAAAGTGTTGTTATTCACGGCGTCTCCCAGGTACGCACTGTCAGCTTCAAAAGTGGCTGAATTTAGGAGTGTGGCCATTGCTGTTACTATTCTCTGGAATTCAGTTTTGGTGGTACTTTCCCTGGATGGGTAGATGATCTTTCCCAAACCAAGAGTTCAAAAGCAGAGGGCACTTGTGCACCCATGCTCCCAGCAACATCCTTCACAGTGGCCAAAAGGTAGAAGCAACCCAAATGTCCATCAGTAGGTGAATGGATACACAAAGTGTGGGATATACGTATTTTATTTAGCCTTAAAAAGGAAGGCAGTTTTGACAAATGCTACAACGTGATGAACTTTGGGGGCATTATGCAAAGAAATAAGCCAGTCATGAAAAGATGAATACTGTAGGATTCCATTTATAGGTAGTACCTAGAGTAGGCAGCTTCACAGGGACAGAAAGTGGGATGCTGGTGGCATGAGGCTGGGGGCTGGAGGCAGGAGAGGGAGGGCGTGCTGTTGTTTAATGGGTACACAATAGGTTCTGGAGATCGGTTGCACAACAGAGTTAATATACTTAACATTTCTGTATGCTTTAAATGGTTAAGATGGTCATTTTTCTTTTTTTTTAAAGATTTTATCTATTTATTTGACAGAGAGAGATCACAAGTAGGCAGAGAGGCAGGCAGAGAGAGAGGAAGGGAAGCAGGCTCCCCGCTGAGCAGAGAGCCTGATACGGGGCTCGATCCCAGGACCCTGGGATCATGACCTGAGCTGAAGGCAAAGGCTTTAACCCACTGAGCCACCCAGGCACCCCCATTTTTGGTTTTTTTTTTTTTAAGATTTTATTTATTTATTTGATAGAGATCACAAGTAGGCAGAGAGGCAGGCAGAGAGAGAGGGGAAGCAGGCTCCCTGCTCGATGCCAGGACCCTGGGATCATGACCTGAGCCGAAGGCAGAGGCTTTAACCCACTGAGCCACCCAGGCGCCCTGATGGTCATTTTTCTATTATGTGTTTTTTGCCATGATTTTTAAAGTACAGAGCAGCCACTAGCATAAACAGCAGCGCCTTTGTGTGACTCAGGCAAGGGCACCTGTTCTTCTGGGCACAGAGTATGTACCAGGCACAGAGCTTTGGAGCAGAGTGTGGGTTGGATTTTAGCTCCCCCGGCCCAGTGCCCTCACGCAGTTCTGGCCTGAAACGTCTCATGCCTGCTCTCCAAATATCCCAGAATTCTGGCATGAGCCACTGGAAATACACGGGTCTTGAACCAGACTTTTCCCTCTAACTATGGAGCGGAAAACAGCCTAGCCCTCTCCCTGCCAACTTTGCTACAGCCCTTAGTCCTTCCGATTTGAGTTTGAAATGAGTTGACCATTTAGAACCACATTATCCAAAGACCTGAACTGGGATCAGTGAGGGTGCACAGAGGAGAAGGAGATGCCAGAAAAGGAGACTGCCGGGGTGCGCAGAGGGGTGAGGATACTGGGTACCCACTTCCAGGATGTTTGGTGATGAAGGCGTGTGACCCATACTTCCCAGGCTCCCCTGGTCTCCCACTGCCTCCCCCTAAAGCCGAAAACAAGCCCCAGATGTCTGCTTTGCCACCATGAGAAAAATGCGGTGTGCCTTACGTGGTTTTCAGCTATGATGCATATAAAAGCAGAAGAGATGTTGTCCCAATGTTCATTTCTTGGTTTTGACAGCCATGGATCTGTAGGGTGCTAACATCAAGCAAAGCTGGGCGGAGGGCCTGCAGGAGCTCTGTACTGTCTTTATACCTCTTCTGCAAATATACCATTATTTCAAAATTTCAAGTTTAAGAAAAGAGACACAGGGGCGCCTGAGTGGCTCAGTGGTTGAACCTCTGCCTTCGGCTCAGGTCATGATCACTGGGTCCTGGGATTGAGCCCCGCATCGGGCTCTCTGCTTGGCAGGAAGACTGCTTCTCCCTCTCCTGCTCCCCCTGCTTGTGTTCCCTCTCTCACTATCTCTTTCTCTCTCTCTCTCTCTGTGTCAAATAAAGGAATAAAATCTTAAAAAAAAAAAAAAGAAAGAAAGAAAGAAAAAGAAAAGAGACACAGCTTAGTTTATTCCTAAATGTGTACCAGTATGTTCCATGGCCTGGGTCTGTACCCACTAGGAGCTTACAGTTTTGTCGATCACAGGGAAGCACATCTAAAACTCAGTCAGAAAGTCATCCATAGGGAGGTTGTTAGACCACAGATGATCAATTACCTATAATGCCTCAGATCCGGGGTGGCATGGGTTCTGGGGATGCCACAGGATCAGGAAGGCAGAGTCCCTGCCCTCCTGGGGCAAAGGTGGTGTGGGGAGCTCTGTGAGCCCCAGAGGAGTGTGAAGCCTGTGCTCAGGAGGGACTCCATGAAGGACCCAGCCTTGTGATGGGTCCTGCAGGATGGACAGGTGGCTTTTTAAACAATATTCATTCTGTTCCAATCGCCTGTATGAGAAATAGCAGTTCAAACCACTATTTTTTTTTTCTTGGAATCTCTCCACCCAGTGTATGTCTCCAACTCAGCACCCTGAGATCAAGAGTCGCATGCTCTTCCAACTGAGCCAGCTGGGCGCCCCTAAAGTTAAAACTTCAAAGTTAAAAAGAGCGGTTTGGGGGCACCTGGCTGGCTCACGTCAGAAGAGCATGCAACTCTAGATCTCGGGGTGGTAAGTTTGAGCCCCGCATTGGGCAGAGAGATTACTTATATAAAAAACTTTAAATAGGGCCGCTTGGGTGGCTCAGTCATTAAACGTCTGCCTTCAGCTCAGGTCATGATCCCAGGGTCCTGGGATCCAGCCCCACATTAGGCTCTCTACTCTGTGGAAAGCCTGCTTCTCCCTCTCTCACACCCCAGCTTGTGTTTTTTCTCTCACCGTGTCTCCCTCTGTCAAATAAATAAATAAAATCTTTAAGAAAGAATTCTAAAAAATAATTCAAATTCAAGTATGGCATCATACTGGGGTGAGAGTCGCATTAGGGCATGTGGGCCGTGTCGCCGATGTGTGCAGAGTGGGGGAATACAGGGTTTTACATGTCTTTCTCATCAGAGTGGAGTTTCTCGCAAACCACGGATGTATTTGTGGGTCTTTTTATCTCCCTTCTTGTGTCCTTGTTCAGGTTCAAAGCACTCCTCTCCAGCAAGCCAACAAATGACAGCACCTGCATAGAGATCGGTTACGTGAAGTACCCCATCTTTCAGGTAAGCCCCTGCTGTGGCCTGGAACGTTGTGCGGTGGGCACGGGGCACAGGGCTTCCCTGCAGGCCTCCCGCTGTGGACTGGCTACTGCAGAATCATCAGTCCCCTGACTCTGGGCCCCTTCTCACAGCCCCTCCAGTTTACCATCATTTTATCCCTACAGTATTTATTGAGCACCTACTGTATGCCTAGCACTCTGCTGGGACCTGGGGACACAGGGATAAAGGATCTTCCTCCCCTGGGGCCTCACAGTCCAGGGGTGGTAACTCTGAGTAATTAATTTCTTACAGTACAACGTGGGGATGGGTGAGAGAGAGGAAGCAGAGCCAACGTGCTCTGGCAATTCAGACCAGAGAAATCAGAGAAGGCCTCCTGATGAGGCGTTAGATGGAATAGTGAGGGCTGAGGAGAACTTGGGGAACCATAGGAAGGCTTGAGGCTTAAAAAAGGGGGTTAGAAGATTCTAGGCAGAGAACAATGGGATGAAGCCCCAGAGCTGTGGTTCAGCCTCATGCAATGAGGAGCCAGCCGACTTTAAAAAACTGCACTCCCTCAGTGCTATCCCCCCAGCAGCCAGAGTTATGCACCATCCACACGGGGGACCTGGGGCTGGAATCTGTGGGACTCAGGGCAGGACCTGGTCTCCTACAGTTCAGCTCAGGAAGCACAGCCCTGGGAAGAGCACACGGGTCGCTGAGGCTCAGGCAGGTCCATGGGGGACTCATGGTCCAAGAGGGTTGTTGAGATGGCTCAGAGATGGTGGCAGGTGGGAAGGGCAGGGAACAGGGCTGGCCATGGCCAGGGTGGCAGGGCAAGGCTCCCAATCTGGACATGGGAGGACAGAGCTGCAATCTGGGACTGAAATGCAGCATTTTCCTATTTAAAATCAGTGTCTATCATGGGGCCTTGGGCATTTCACCAGCTCTTCTGAGGCTCCTTTCCTCATCTGGTGGAGGGGAGGCAGGAGGTACTGCAGGGGGTGGAACAGCATAAACAAAGGCCCGGTAGTGGGAAGTCATGGGGTGTGTTTGAGAGAAAGTGATTATCAGTCTGTTCAGCTAGGTCCTAAGGTATATTAGAGACTGAAAATACTCCCTGGGACCACATAGTATGAGCCAAGTCAAGAGAAGGCAGGCCAGATGGTGGTTCTTCCCTCTACCCTTGACCCTGGTCCCCCAGATCCTGCTGTTCAGAGAGCTGCCAGAAAGCCACCATACCCCCACACTAGCCCATAAAGCCTGTCGAGTTGCCTGCATCTCCACCATTAGAGATGCATTTCTTTGGTTATGCTGAAACTTCAAAAGAAAGAATCCTTCCCAAGTAACTATGGGTAAGGTACTCTTTGAGCCTCATTTCCTCCATTTTTAACAAGTTAATCACTATCACCTCTAGGTCATGGGTTCTTGCAGAGATTAGCAGGTAGGAAAACATGAGGAAGCATTCAACTTGGCAATATTTAAGTGGGTTGTTGTTTTTCTGAGCTGTAACGAATAAATCACCTTCCCACTCAGCACAAGACCTGGTAGAATAGGTTACTTGGGACTGAGCAAGGGAGAAAGGGCGAACGAGGTTTCCAAGGTCAAGGCCAGTCTGGGTGAGCCATTCCACTGCGGGTGGGGTGGGGGACGGCAAGGAGGCTGGAGCCCCAGCGTAGGACTAGGGCACTGGCACGCCCCCACACCCAGCCTCTCACCCCAGCGTCTCACCACACTTCCCGCTGACAGCCAAGTGGCCACAGTCCTTTCTGGAACAAGGGTGGCTGTGGAGTTTGAAATTTTCCAGAAGAACTGCTGCTTTGCTTTAGGATTCATGGAGGAAGGACTATGAAGAAACCTTTGTGGGGCTGCAGCTATGAATGAGACACCGACCTCTGCTTGCCCGTGGTTATTTGGATTTTTCTTGCCAGTTTTAGAGATGAAGAAACTGAGGCTCAGAAAACTTAAGTCCTGTGCCCCAAGTCTTAGTGCTACTTAGGGACAGAGCCAGGATGGGAGCCCTGTCCATCTGATGCCAAAGCCTAGGGACCTGGTCCTGGAATCCCCTTTCTAAAGGGAAACAATGGTAAGAACAGCTCCCATTTCTTGAATGCTGGCTATGTGTCTGGCTCCAAGCTGGTGCTTCTCGGCCTCTGCTGGACATTGGAGTCACATGGGGAGCTTTAAAAATTCCCCGTGCCCAGGCTGTCCATCAGAACCTGGGCTGGGGCCCAGGCATCATCAGGATGTTGAAGTCAGGCAGCCCTGACGAAAGAATCATAGGCCCATTAGAGTCTGAGCATGAAGTAAGTGCTGGAAAATGCACACCTCCCACCTCTCCCGAGTGTTCGTGAAGGGGGCACTTAAGCCATAAAGCCTGGAACTAATTGGGGAGGTTCCTGTAAGAGGAACCGTGGGGTAGGCATCTAGTGCAAGTTTGCCGGGCAGACGCATTGAATGAGAGACCTGCGTGGGGAAAGCACGCCCCAGAGGACTCCGAGGCCTGTAATTGCTTTTGACTGGGGAAGGTTTCCTGGCCACATTGGCCTCCGGTTACTGTAAGGAGGAGGGACGGTTTAGCGGGCCCCCGGGGAATTCTCTGTGTGCTTGCCCCTTACCCATAAAAGAAAAGCCTCATTTGTGGCTTGAAATAGGCCGAAGAGGGCTGAATCCGACCCAGAAGGAGGCTCCCAGGGGCCTGTTCACTTCCCTTCCATGCTGACAGAAGAATTTTAGCAAATGAGACTGCCTGGAGTTTCCTCCCCGCCAGACGGTTTAGCATCGCGCATAGGCGAGCGGGGGACGCAGCCGCCGCTGCACCTGCAAGCGGGGGCCTCCGGAGGCTGAGGATGCGATTGACTCCAGGCTTCTTGCAGGTTTCAGCTGCCAAGAAAAACAACTCCATAAACAGGCCCTTTGGCCTCCTAAGGGTTCGTTTTGTCCCCTTGCCAAAAAGGCCTGTGTTGGCAGAGTCTGAAGGCGGAGAGGGGCGGCCCGATTTAAATCCCATTAGTCCCAGGATCTCTATCCGCTAAAGGAGCAGCATTTTCAGCCCGCAGCCCGACCCCGAATAAATGAGATGACACAGTGGAGCAGGCCCTGTGTTCGGGGAAATTCCTCTTACAGCTCTGGTGGTGGTGGTGGCGGTGGTTATTGGTTTGGCCCTTAGAAAAGAGAGGAGCTAGGGAAATCTGTTGACCTGCCTCCGAGCAGGATCCCGCCATCCGCTGATGTGGTATTGTAGATCCCTGGGACCCATCAGCATGGGGGAGCAGAGGGGCCATGAAGCTGTGTGATCCTTTCACAAAGTCTCGGCCACCACCATCAGCACTCCGCCATCTCTGCGACAGGTGGGTAGTGGCAGAAGCCCACAGTCAGCACGTGGAGACTCAAACACAAAAGGGAAGCAGAGGGCTTGTGTTTTCTGTTTCAAGCGCGCTTGCTGGGCGCAGGCCCCGTGTTAGGCACGGGAACGCAGAGACGGATGGGCCACACCTGGGCCTTCAAACTCCAGGGAGAAGTCACACTGCATTCATGGATGAGGTGCTGCCCAGCCTGGGGTCGCAGCTGGGTGATCTGAGAAGGCTTCATCGATGTGACCACTGAGCTAGATCCCACAAGAGGGGGCCAAGTTCAACAGGTGAAGAAGAAGAAGGGAAGGGCATTCAAGCAGAGAGAATACCTTGGGCGAAAGCCTGGGACCGAAAGCGGTGATAGGTTCTGTTAAAAGCAAGTGGTTGGGAGTGGTCAGAGTATAAGAGGTAGATGTTGTCAAGATGAGGAGGAGAGGGAAGGGCAGAGTGGCAGATGAGATCTGAAAAAGTAAACTGATCCTTAGCAGCCAGATTCCTAACAGTGAAAATGTGGGAACAATCCAGATGTCCCTGGGCTGATGAAGGGATACACAAAATGCGGGACATTGTTCAGTCATAAAAGAATGAAGGAGAGATCTGTGACAGCAAGTGTGAACCTTGAAAATAGGACGCAAAGCAACAGCAGCCAGACCAAAGAGCACGTGTTGTAGGATTCCATCCTACACTTTAAACAGAAACAGTTTGCATTATGTGAGATATATCTCAGTAAATCTGTAAACATGTTTTTTAAGAAAACTATTACTTGTAAACATGCATGCAAAAGGTAGATTGAGATCAGTCGCACAGGGCCTCGAATGGCCTGAGTGAAAACATGGCAGTAAGTGGTAGAGGTACTACAGGAAAAAGGTGCTTCCACCTCAGGAAATCAAAGAGCTAATATTTACTGAGTTCTTGCCACATGCCAGGCCTTTGCTAGAGCTGTTCCATGTCTGTAATCCTCATCGCATGAGGTAGGTAATGTTAGCCCCACTTTACAGATGATGAAACTGAGGCACAGAGAGGCCTACCCTAAGTCCATCACCCAGGTTTAAGTGGCAGAGCCTGATCGGAAACTGAGGCAGCCCGAGTGCGGGGTCCTTGCCCTTAACCACTCCCTCATGGTGGTCACAGACCTTTGGAGCCTAAAGGGACCGTAGCAGACATCCCAGCCCTAGTGTCTCATTTTACAGGTGCCCAAAGATGGGATGTAGCCAGTCTACAGATGCTTCCAGCACAGTTGCCATGGGGACAGGCAGGGAGTCCACGTGTCATAAGGCAGGCAGAGGACAGTGGTGGAGAAGACCATGCCCACTTGGAAAGCCTATGCACCATCTAAAAAAATGAACAGCTTCGTGGGAGGTGGTGAAGGCCAGTTCTGCACATCCAGCGGCCTCGTTCTAAAGGGACGCCAGCTGGTAAAGCTCTGGCTGGTAAAGCTCTGGCTGGCACGCCATCCAGGCCTCCTGAATCATGTGGACAGTGTGAGCAGCCTGGCTAGGACTGTTCACAACATCAACAAGATGATGAAACCCCCGACGGCTTCACCCCACATCTTGTTGAGCTATAAAAAGCAGCAGGTGGTCCCGTGGTAACCCAGAGTCCCCCTCTGGGATTTAAGGAGAATCTTCTAGTCAAAGTGGGCCATGCTCCCAGAGGGGAATGGCCGCTGGTGCAGGCTGTTTCAGCCGAGTGTTCTGGAGGCAGCCGAATAGGGTGGGTCGTGGAAGGGGAAAGCTCTGATTGCCGTCTATGATGGAGAGCAGAGCTGGGCTGCGCTTGGAACCCAGCAGAACCACAGGGAGACGAATGGCAGCAGGCGATAAGGAAAACTGTCCAATGAGGAAGACGTGTCCTAAGGGGAACTTCTCCCACGAGGCAGCAATCCAGCGGGAGCGGATGTTCTAGAGGGACACACAGACAGCCCGGCAGTAAGAGGACTTGTCTGTGCTGCCCTCGGACTGACGCTTTGCTCTCTGTGTCCTTTCTTCCAGCTGGTCATGCAGTATCTCTACTATGGTGGCCCAGAGTCACTGCTCATTAAAAACAACGAGATAATGGAGGTAAGGCATCCCTGTAAACCCAGGTCTGGCATGTGTCGGCAGTGTCTAGGGGCACCTGTGTTGGGTTTTCTCTTGGCTACAGGCTTTGGGGTCCTGCCTGCCTCCTCCGACCTCCCAAGGGCTTCTCAGCAGAGCCCCTTCCTGGAGAGCTGGGGTGCTAGGTAGCAAGTCTGCAAAATCCAATTTTAATTGGCTTTGGGGCGGGTAGAAGGGGTTTACTGAGGAGGCTGTGGCTAGTTCTAGGCACAGTGGGGACGCAAATATCACCATCAGGAGCTATCTTGGTGACTTCTGTCACCAGGAAACATAAATCACAGTGTGTCCCTTGATGTGGTTGCCAGGAGCCCATTGTAAGGGCTCCGGGTGACCGTCCCTCCTTCCCGAGACTCCTCGGCTCCCCCACCCCATCTGCTGTCTACCTCTCCGTGAAGCCTGTCCTCCCCTTCTGAATCCAGGGGCTTCTTTCTGCTCCCTCCTCCCCAAGGCCAAGGGCCCCTGCCCCTTCCTCAAAGCGGAGCCCTTGTTGGGTTTCCTGCTCAAAGCTGGGAGCTTTGAACTAGAAGCCAAAATCACTCCAATAGTCCCAAGCAAAGAGACCAGGATCCTTTTCAGATGACCGAAGTCCTGGGAGCCTGGCCGATTAGAGATGTCAGCACGGTCAGCCCGTCAAAAGATGACCCCACACAGTGGTGGAAAAATCGAGTTTCGATCCAGGCTCTGCTCCTCCAGAGCTGTGTGATCTTGGCCATGACTTAACCTCTCTGAGCCTCAGTTACTTTACCTGGAAATGAGAATAACAAAATCTACCTCACTGGGTTTTTAAGATTGTAGGATTTTATAATAAGGTGCCTACAACAGTTCCTGGTGCCTGGGGAGGGCCATAGGCTGGGTATTCACTGTGTGACCCATTTATCCTTCCCTTCGTAACCCCCCCACCCCCAGTTCCCCTCTCGTCTGTCTGGACCCCTGCTCTGACACTTCTCCACCTGCGGACCAAGCTACCCTCTGAGGACGCAGGCTATTCTGTCACATTTGTTTTTATTTTAGAATTAAAATAACGAACGCACATGTAAATCATGTAAATGATGCAGAAGAGCTTGTCACCAAGAAGCAGCTCACCCTGCCGCCCACGCCCGCCCCCATCCTTTCCCCACAGAGGCAGTCCCTTTAAACTCCCAGGGCCCCGGCCACCGCGGTGATGCAAAGGGACAGAGACCCCTGCCCTCGCGGGCTCTCTGAGGGCACCAGGCATGACATCATGTCTGTCGAGGGGAGGGCTCAGAGGAAGACTGAGGCAGGGAAGGAGGCCAGACAGTGACGGAGGGAGGTGACCCGAGGTGGGGCGGTCTGGGAGGCTTCCCTGAGGTGATATTTGTGTAGGACACCTGGGTGAATAGAGGGAGTTTGCAGCATCCATGTCTGTCTTGCTAACTAAGGGCGTTCACCCTTGTTTCTGGGCATAGCAGCTGCAGGCATTTTTGCTAGAATAACCGTGAATCTGGTTCCCTTCAGCCTCTTCCCTTCTGCTATCTTCGCCCATGACAGAGTTCTATCCCTGTGTCTTAGTTTCTGGGGGTTCCTTTGTGCTTTAAAGTGAGAGACCCACACCTGTGCCCCTAGCTCTTTCCCTTGGGACATCTCTATGGAAGATGGGGATTTTCCCCACCACCGTCTTCCCTTTTTTTCCACCTCCCAACCTCTAACAGGCTCTTCTTATGATTTTTAGCTTCTGTCTGCCGCTAAATTTTTCCAGCTGGAGGCCTTGCAGCGACACTGTGAGATTATCTGCGCAAAGAGCATTAACACTGACAACTGTGTGGATATTTACAATCACGCCAAGGTAATCAATCCTGCCCGGGCTGCCCGAGCATGCGCGATGCACGGAAGTGGCTCGGGCTTTTCCTTCGCAGACACGGAGTCGGGCCAGAGAGCAGAAGCTGGCCTGCCCACTCCAGGCTGAGCTGCCTGCTTTCCTTCCCCGGGCCTCCGCCTCCCTCCCGCTGTAGAAAAAATGCCTTGCCCTTCATCTCGCTCCTCCCAAATACAATGAAAGTAGGAACTCGGAAGTTTCACAAACAGAGCTGTTTCTCAAACAGTGCTTCCCAAACACAAATCACATTGCAGACCCTGACTCAGCAGGCCTGGGTGGGCCCTGGCGTCTGTGTTTCTAACAGGCTCCAAGATAGAGCCTCTGCTGTCGGTCTAAGCCACCACACCTTGAGTAGCAAGGTTCTGGAATAGTGGTTCTTCAGGTGTGTCCTCCAATCCAGAAGCCATCAGCCTCTTCAGGGAACTTGTTAGAAATGTATATGCTGGAGTCTCGTCCCAGATCTCCTGAACCAGAAGCTCTGGGGAGAGGCCCACCATCTGTGGCTTTGCACACCCTCCGGGTGACTCTGGTGCATGTTCAGGGGGGAGCACTGCTGTTCTAGAACTGGCCACACAGGAGAATCACCTGGGCACTCACTTAAAATACCTATCAAAGACCAAATAAATCTGCCTCTGGGGGTAGGGCCTGAGAAAAGGTATTTTCCAGAGCTTCCCAGGTGATTTCAGATATGGCCAAGGTTGAGAACAGCCCTGGAGACCCCCTAAGGGGTCCTCCTGGTCAGGTGGACTCAACACCTAATCAGAGTCACCTGGGGCGAGTCCTGACTCTTTAGGCCCCTACGCCCCAATGGTCTCTGCAGTGGGGCTCAATAATTTGTATATATATATTTTAAAGATTTTATTTATTTATTTTAGAGTGAGAAAACACATGCGTTGGGGGCAGGGGAGAGGATCTGACACAGACTCCAGCCTTCGTGGGGAGCCTGATGTGGGGCTCGATCTCACGACCAAGGGATCATGACCTGAGCTGAAATCAAGAGTTGGGTGCTTAACCTATGGAGCCAGCCAGGTGCCCCAGGAATCTGTATTTTTAACAAGCTCCTGGGGGCGCTGTTGTGACTTCAGCCCTAAGACCCGTCTTAACTGCAATTTTGGGGGACCACTGCCCTCATCCAGTTCATGTCACTGTGGGGATAGTGGGACCAAGAGAATTCAAATACTTGGTCCAGGTGCCATTTTGTTTGGTCCCTTGAGCTGAGGACAGGCACATTAGCGTTTGCTAAGAAGAAACAATGAAATGAGTTGAGATCGGGAATTAAAACAAAAAAGCCTTCTTTTGTTTGCCTGGAACACAGGGCACATCCCCCACATCCACTGTCCAGTGACAACTGACTTGAATTGCGCTCTCACTGCTCATCCTGAAAACTCGGGCTGCCTTTGAGATGTTTTCTGTCTTAACACCAACACTCGGCAGGCCCTTGTAGTGTGCGGGCCCTGTGCTAAGATCCTTGTCAGACCTTCCTTTGTAACCCTCACTGCAGCTCTTTGAGGTAAACATTATCATTAGTACCATGTCATAATAAGGAAACTGAGGCACAGAGAGGTGAAGTAACTTGCTTAAGATCACACAGCTGTGGAGATTTTTCTTTATATCGTGGCAGATGCCATAATGTGAAATTTACCATTTTAACCATTTCTAAATGTACATTTCAGGGGCATTAAGCACATTGACACTGCTGTACAACCATCACCACTATCCATCTCCAGAAATTCTCATCTTCCCAAACTGAAACTCTGTACCTTCGAAACATTAACGCCCATTTCCCTCTCCCCTCAGCCCCGGAAACCTCCACTTAACCTTCTGTCTCTATGAATCTGATTCCTCTAGGGACCTTACATAAGTGGAATCGTTGAGGTTTGGCCCGTTGTGACGGGCTTATTTCCATTAACACAGTGCCTTCAAGGTTCGTCCGTGCTATAGCATGAGTCAGAACTTCATTTCTTTCTTTTTTTTTTTTTAAGATTTTATTTATTTATTTGTCAGAGAGAGACACAGCGAGGGAGGGAACACAAGCAGGGGGAGTGAGAGAGGGAGAAGCAGACTTCCTACTGAGCAGGGAGCCTGATGTGGGACTTGATCCCAGGACCCTGGGACCATGACCTGAGCCAAAAGCAGATGCCCAATGACTAAGCCACCCAGGCGCCCCATTTTATTTATTTTTAAAGCTGAATGATGTTTCCTTGTATGGGGAGACCACACTGTGTCTGTCCATCCACCCGTCAGTGGACACGCAGGTGACTTCCACCCTTTTGCTGCTGTAGATCATGCTGCTGTGAACATGAACAGGGGACAAATAATCTGTCCAAGTCTCTGCTTTTAGTTCTTTGGGTATATACCCGGAAGTGTAAATCTAGATTTGTCTTCCTCCAAAGCACAGCTTCCTAACCTTGTGTTTACTGTCTGGCCCCACAAATGTTGGAAATATGTGCAATAATTGTTGATGCACAGAAAAGATCTTTTGATTGGTCATCAGTAAATCGACAACTACAGGCTACTTCCTACACACACACACACACACACACACGTGTGCGTGTACCCTAGGTATTTTGGTTAAGGTTTTACCAAAATCTGGTTTCTCAGGACACAGCACATTTTTTTTTATTCTTAAACTGATGATTTTGCCCGAAAGCATCGGAGGCTGCTGTCTCCCCAAGAGAATAATTAGTAATCTTGTGATCCCTCCCCCTCTCCCCCTTCCTTCTCCGCCTCCCCTGGCCACAGACCCTCCAAGTGCCCTGTGAACCCAGCATCCACAAGCGGCTTTGCTGTGGCCTGTCGTCTTGACAGCAATCCATTTTAATCACTCCAGCCCCCTTGGCAGGAGGCTCCGTAGTTCTTGCCATTAATAATGCAGCTGGCTGCGGTGTGAGCCAGTCCAGGAATCCGCGTGTGCTACAAGCTCTGCGCACCTATGGTAGGGAACTGCCTCTTTTGTGGATGCACTTTGGCAGCCAGAACTTAGCCTTTTACAGACACCCGCCACTGCCATGGCTCCCAGGCCATATCCTGGTGTGTTTCCAATGCAAAAGCTGCCCTTCCTGCTATTTGCATGGAGGACAGGGCAAAGCCAGCCAGCCCCTGCCTTTTCTATGTGCTGCTTCCCCTGTGCTCCGGATACTTCAGCACCACGAATGATCACATGCCATGTGGCTTCTGTTCCTGGCAGATTGTACTGCAAATTGAGGCCAGTTTAGTAAAAGATGGAAAAGAAAGAAACCAACTCTTGGTTCAGCACCCCAGGAAACACAGGCATTTACACGCTAATAACAATGCTCCAAATGTCAACAAGCCCTTGGCAATGTACCTCTCTGTGACATCTAACTGAGCAGCTGCGGAATTTCATACAGATGAGAAGCCCTTCCCATAAATGCATGGCTTGGCCATCTTCTTTTCCCCGCTGGCAAAGCTGTTCCAAACTATTCAGTCATGAAAAAAGGGCCCTGGAGGGCCGCCTGGGTGGCTCAGTCGGTTAAGCATCTGCTTTTGACTCAGGTCATGATCTCAGGATCCTGGCATGGAGTCCTGCATGCTTCTCCCTCTGCCTGCCACTCCCCCTGCTTGTGTGCTCTCTCTCTGACAAATAAATAAATAAAATCTTAAAGCAAAAAAACAAAGGGGGTCCTGGAGCTAGTGATGGCCCTCTTGGGGTATCTTTCAACCTGGGAAAAAGAATAGGCTGGTTCATCAAATTGAATCTAAGCTAAAGTAGTACGCTCAGCAGTGCTCTGCGCTAGAAAGAACACAGGTTTGGAAGCCAGGGGATTCATTCATTAGTGTTTACTGAGCACCTGCTATTTACCAGGAACTGTATTCATCAGAATATAATAAGAAATTAGTAAGACATAGTCTCTGCCCTTGAAAAATTATAGTCTAGGGACGGGGCTCAGCAAACTTGGGCTGTAGAGGGCCAGGTAAATATTTTCACACAGGCCAGTCACCTTGTACCTCCTTAACTCTGCTGAATCACGCAAAAGCAGCCATAGGCGATATGTAAATGATGGATGTGGTTGTGTTCTAATAAAACTTTATTTACAAAAGCAGGTGGTGGGCCAGATTTTCCCAAAGGGCTGAAGTTTGACAACCACTGATCTAGGAGATGAGAGTTTCCACTCCAGTTCTGTCAGTAATTAGCTGTGTGGAGGTAGTCAGGGGTCTTACCTACAGTCACCATTGAGTAAATATCACCAAATATAAATGTTAAGTATTTGTTGTTCTCCACTTACTACCTTACAATGAGGGACATTCATAGACCAAGTGAGTGGCCAGGTGTGGTAAAGAGGGTTGCTCTCTGTGTCCACAGAATCAAAGATAGGCAACGCTGAGCCTCATTTGCCCCACCTCTTCAGTGAGGGCTTGTACTCTGGGACTGTAAGGTTCATGATGTAAGAATGAAATCATTCCTAAGGTCTCTCCCAGCCCCCAGGATACTATGCGAACCCTGAGTGATAACAAGCCCTCTCACCTAATAAACCTCACCATGTCTTCTGGGTCTCTCAGAGACCACGAATTACCTGGTACCTCTGGCCCCCCCCCTCCATTTTATAGCAGGGGAAACGGAGGCATGGGAAAGTGATCTGACTTGCTCAAAGTTGCACATGGTCTTTTCGCATACAGTTGCCGTTGGTTCGGCAAATCAGCACGTGGCATCAGGGAGTTCATGGTTATAGGCTTGGTCCTTCTAAGGGCCAGTTAGCTTGGCTAGGTTCTTTTTTTTTTTTTTTTTTTAGATTTATTTTTATGTATTTGAGAGATGGGGGAAGGGGCAGAGGGTGAGAATCTTTAAGCAAATTCCCCGCTGAGCATGGAGCCTGATGTGGGACTCTCAATCCTGCAACCCTGAGAGCATGAGCAAAACCAAGAGTTGGATGCTCAACCAGCTGAGCCACCCAGGCGCCCCTGGGCTAGGTTCTGTAGGTACAGTCAGTTCTCCTTATCCCAGCTTGGCCACCTACTTTGTCCATGTGGGTCTAGCTGGTGAGAAAGAGAGTGGTAATTATAAATAGTTTACATTTACAATGACAGCTAGCATTGAGTGCTGACTACAACTGACCATTGCTCTGATGCTCCATGCATGATCTCACTTAATCTCAACAACAGACTATTAGGGAAGTATTATCCCCATTTTATGGATAGGAAGTATGAGGTAAAGGGAGATTATGTACTTGCCCAACAGCTAATGGCTAAAGTCATAAATCTGGAAAAAAAAAAAAAAAGAGGAAGGAAGGGTAGAAGGGAAAACAAGATCCCAGAAGCCCCTCTCTTAGCTACATTCCTAACCTGCCTCCTAAGTGTGACAAATGACAGAATCATGCCATAAATCATCCCGACAGGTCTGGGATGCAGGTGTCCTCAATCTCATTTTGAAAATGATGAACCCAAGCTAGGGCAAAATGACCCAGCCCTGGTCACATCTTCAGGAAAGTGGAGGAGCCCCCACTTGAACCCAAGTGTTCCAGCTCATTCCACCGGAACTCTGCTGGCACTGCCTCATTATCATTGCACCATTCCGCATCTAACAACTTAAAGTGCATGTCTGGTTTAAAGGACAGGATATCAGGGAGTTCAGAAGGATGATTCAGCATTTAGATGATGTAGATAATTCAGCATCTAAATAGAGCAGCAGGATGTCATCACAAGGAGCACTTAACTTCTTGAGCACCAAGTTCAATGTAATACAGAGACTTAACAAGCTTTGGAAAGTGTAGGAAAGGTCTGAAGACAGCCAGCCCACATAACCACATGTACTTCCGTGCCTCAAACAGGAGTCCCTCCACCAGGCACACATATGAGGCTAAATACCCACCCTCTGAGTAATGGTGCTGGGCTGGAGGCAGTGTCTTGGTGGTTAACCACACAGCCTTAAGGACTAGAATTACCAGGGTTCCGTGCCTGTTTCTGCCCTGGATGCACTGTGGGATTTTGTTGTCAGTTATTCTCTTGTCTGCTTTCTCGTCTTTAAATTGGAGATAGTAATACACCCGCCTCCGGGGAGGTTGCAGATTAAATGAGATGTTGCAGGCGAAATGCCTGGCAAGGTGTCTGGCGCACTGTAAGCTCTCGGTCAATGCTCGCCGTGAGTCTCTTACTAACTGTTCGCTCCTACATTCAACAAGTACTAAGTGTCTGCCATCTGCTGAGCCTTGGCTTGGCCCCTGATCGGGGTCAACATCATCCCTTCCCCACTGGCTTAGTCTGCGAGGAACCCTGTGTCCAGATCACTTTCTCGGCCTCGGCACCGACTGCTTGAGCTGCAGGATTATCTGCTGCTGGGGCTCTCCTGCGCATGGTGGCAGCCCCGGCAGCATCTCTGGCTTCCACCCATTCGATGCCAGTGGTACACACGTCACCGCCGCCTCCTAGTCGTGACAACCAAACTCTCTCCAGGCTTTTCCAGATGTCCCCTAGATGGCCAAATCAGCCCTGGTAGAGAAACCACTGCCCCAAATCCGGGGTGTACGTAGTCCATGCCCACCCGGGACTGCTGTGAGAGTCGAATGGGCTAACACTCGAAGCGCTTAGAGCTGTGTCTGCAGCTCCGTTCATGTGCCAGTTTTCTAGAGTACAACAAAGAAATGCAAAACCCGGGGGTTAAACCAGTAAGCACGTCTTCAGCACAGGAGTCGACAGGACAGCTGGAAGTTTCTTCTGGTCTCCACGGGCCTTGCTTCTGAAGTCAGCTGGCTGGTCAGCTGTGCTTGGCTTGGGTGACCCTGGCTGGGCTCGGTCACTGTCTCCTCTCAGTTTCCTGGAGCCGGTCACCCTCCCAGCAGGCTCGCCTTGCCTGTTCTCTCTGCAGAGGGGGGTTTCTGAGCAAGAGCGGGGAAGTCCACACCTGGCCCTTTAAAGCTAGCTCGGGCCTGGCAGCTCTCACGTCTGCCACCTGCTGTTGGCCTGAGGAAGTCACAAGGCCAAGCTGCGGAGAAATGAACCCCAGGCCCCTAGGGGAATGCAGCAAAGCGCAGAGAATCCCAGCCACTGTCATCAATCTACCCTCATGGCTATTAGTCATTATTAGGTACGTAGGTAGTTCAGAAACCTAACCTTCTCCTGCTTCCTGTCTCTCTCCAGTTCCTTGGAGTCACAGAGCTCTCAGCGTACTGTGAAGGCTACTTTCTCAAAAACATGATGGTCCTCATCGAAAACGAAGCCTTCAAGCAGCTCCTCTATGACAAAAATGGCGAAGGGACGGGCCAGGATGTGCTCCAGGACTTACAGAGGACGTTGGCCATCAGGATTCAGTCAATCCACTTGTCCTCTTCCAAAGGTTCTGTCGTATGAAACGTCCAGGGCAGGGAACGGTCCCCGAGGACTTTCCAGACCCTGCTGCTGCATTGGCTTCACACAAACACATACCAAGCTCACCTGGAGTCTGTTTTGGGCTGGGCCAAGGAGCTGTCTCTACTGCCTCAGCTTCTCTCGAATAAGCAATTTCAGCTCCCGGCGTTCCTGTTGAAAAACAAAGGACATGCCTCTGGTCTGTAGGTCAGATAGCAGTGGGGGTCCGGAGCTTGAAGGTCAACATGGGGCAGCTAAGCCAAGCCCATCGGAAAGCACCCCTGGGGCAAACACCCCGGGCGGGGACCACCGTCTAGTGGATGAATTGAGGACTCAAGGTCGTCTGGGTTACCCGTTGAGAGCTGGAGAACGTGACTGGTCTGACCCTGACAAGCGTTGTGTTCCCACGAAGGACCTTCGTCTCTGTGGTTCAGGGAGAGTCAGCATGGTGGCGAATTTGCGAGACTGTTACCAATAATGAAGAAATAAATTGGCAAATTTTTAGGGGTGGGAACTTTTTAAAATGTTCATAACAAAACAAAACAAAACAAAAAACAGGGCAGCCTTGTAGTTTAAAATCTATTTCTAAAAGCTTAACAGTTCATTTTCAATTGAATTGTGTTTAGGGATCTGTGTTTTGAGTTTTGTTTGTTGCCTTTTTTTTTAAACAGTAAGTTGCCGGTCTGTACTGTATAAACATATGCATCTGACAAGTTATTACTGATATTCTATACAAGGTAAAATAATAATCCTGCCTTAGTGATCATGGTTACACAAAAGAGGTGCACTGCCAATAATTATCTCTAACTCGATAGTTGAAAACAACGTGCATGCTAATCGTGATTTTGGGGTGAGAATAAAACACCCCCACATAACAAAACATGCATTTGCATGGGCCCTAACCAGTGAAATGTTATGTTTGTGCTTCATTTTTCCCAAGGTAAAAAACGTTCCATCACTTCTTGCTAAAAATCCATTTGGTGACAACTAGAACCTATTCCTTTCCTTTAATAATGATTCTGGGATGCTTTTGCAGAAATGTGTTCATAGATGATGCTGATGGGGGGGTGGGAAGGGCGCACGTCAGAGGATTTACTATTAATCCCAAAGTTTCCTCTGTATTCTCCGAAGATGTTAATAGTTTGTTACTAGCCAGATATATGACTATGTTAGATTATTTTTAAAGATGAAACGTGTATGATAGGAAGGATTCTTTCTGTATCCCGAGAGTGTACAGCTATAAGGTTATCTATAACGAAAGTTTATATCAACAGGGGTCCGTTTTGCTCTGCCATATATTATAAACAAAAGGGACTGGTGAAGTGCCACAATATTCCAAGTAATTTTTGAGTTGCTGCCTTTTTTCTTTTTCTCTCTTGTCCCTTAATTTGGAACCTAGCTAGAAACGAGAATGACTTTTACCCTTTGGGGTTGGCAAAGTCTCGTTGGTAGGCCTCTTTCCTCGCATGCCTTTGGGAAGTTGTGCACGGACCCTAGACTCGAGAGGAGCTGCTGTCACCCATCGAACGTTGCTCCCTGAGCCACCGTCCAAGAGGACCAATGCCGAGTTACATGGGTGTGACCCATGAGCACCTGGGCCGTGTCTGCCTACAACACTGGCCCGTGTGCGATCTGGATCCACGAGGCCTCTCTCCTACTTGGTCATTTGCAAACCTCCCCAGGCCCTACCATCAAATGAAGAAGGGGGGAGGGACTGCCTGCAGAGGAGGCCACATTCCAGAAGATACACAGCCCACGCGTGAGTCACCGCTGCCTCCTGCCTCCTCTGAGTCCTCAGAAATGCTGTGTGATGTTCCCTTCACCACGACTGACTTCCCTGCGAATGTCTTATGCTAGTTTGGGGCCTCTGGCCTCTGATTTGTACAGTGGCGACTCCCGACAGGCTTCTGTTACAGTGTGGTATGTGCTTTCTCTGTCATTAAACGATTTTCCCAAGCCGCGCATCACGTGTGTGTGAAACGAGTGAGCTCTTTCCCGCCAGGTGGGGCCTGAGAACTTCATTCAGTTGAAAGATTGGAAAACGTGGTCCTGCAGAAAAAAGTCAAGGAAAATGAAGCCGCCAGGTGAAAGAGAGGGAGGGGCTCGTGTCGTTGGCAGTGGGCCGCCCCCTGTCCGCTCTGTGGAAGAGACGTTGGCCTCACAGGCTCAAGTCCCCTGGGGCCTGCGTACACCTCTGGGTGCCCCCCCTTGGAGGACGTAAAGGCACGACCACCTGGGCTGCTGGCCTCATGAGGCTAATCGGCCTGCAGAGGTTATAGCTCTGGCTGTCGCCTCTGTGCCTTGGGGAAGCTTTCTGGATGGAGATGGAAAAAAAGAAGTTCCCCCCACATGGCGTGTCCCCTACCGAGGGCCAGCCTGACTTGATGCCTGTGGATGGCGGCAGCATTCTGGTGGCCGGTGGGGGGGGGGGGGTGTCCCACAGAGGGACAAGCAGCTCTCTTCTTGGGTGTCCTCATCACTGTGGTCAAACCCAGGCCCCACCTGGTCCGCTCTGGCCCAGCCCGGGTCTGGGTGGAGACTGATTCCTCCCACCCCGCCGCCCACCCCCATCCACAAGACCTACAGGAAGCTGGGCAAGGAAGCCTGGGCCAAAGAGGCCGGGGTAAACACCTGACCCTACCAGCCCCGCGGCCCTGCGTAGCAGACAAGCTCTGTTTCTTTAAGTGCCGGGCCTGGTCCTAGTCCGGCCTGTAGAACAGAAGGTTCTACAGGTCAGAAGGTCGGTTTATTTTTGACTGTGCTTCATCCCCTATGTGGCCTCTGGGGTGAGTACACCATTTGATTTATTCCTTCTGCAAAGATAAAGCGTATGCTGCGGCATTTGCCTTTTACTTCTCTGCCAGGAGGCTCTGTCACTCGGTCCTTAGTGAAGCCCAAAGAGACTGAGGCCCTTAGCGGCTTGGGGGGGGAGAAGGCTGAGCCCACCTGCCGGCCACAACGCTCCCTCCACCCCTTCCACTGCTAGGAGGAACGGGAGGAGGGTGCGCGGGGAAGGAGGGTGTACGCACGGCCACCCGAATAAACACAAAGGCCCCGCTGGGCTTCTGCGGCCGCCAAAATATTTGCACGTGTGCGATTGACCTTGTATACCCTGTATTTACATGCCATCCATGCTTCCCAAAAGAAGGAGAATCCCCCTCCAAAATGGGGATCAAGGTGTGAGCTCCCATCAAGGGAGGTAGAAGCTGGAAGACTGCCCGAAGAGGCAGCCTTCAGGGTCCGGATGGATGGAGGGGCTTCTAAGAGCTCCGCCCCTGAGGTTCTTTAGTTCAGTGACTCCGTCTCAGTAGCTCGCATTGTTTCTCTCCCCGCACCTCCGTGGAGCCCAGGCCGGAAGTGTTAGTCCAGGTGGGCGTGGTTTGGAGCCCCAGGCCGGAAGTGTTAGTCCAGGTGGGCGTGGTTTCACCCCCTCCCCAGTTACTCCAGGAGCCTAGGGCCGCGCGCTTTGCAGGCTGGGTGGATAAAGGGGAAAGGATTCCACACAGCCCTTGAAGAAAATCTTTTATTTCGCCAGTCCTGGATTCCTTGCTTGTTCAAATTCCACGCTCACTCCCTGCGCCCCTTCCTTTGCAGTCGCAAGCTTGAGTCACAGACAAATGGGCGCAGACCGACCCTACCTCACCCCCCCACCCCCCGACCGCTCGGGTTCCCTCAAGGATGGGTCCTACCGGACACCGTGCAAGACAGCTTTCTGGGCTTGAGGGTTCCGGTCTGGGAGATGCACAGCCACCCACTGCCAGACTTCAGGCTGCAAGCAGGTCTGGAAACTTGCACATACCCAAACCAAGCCAGCCCCTCACCAGCCCTGAGACATTGGGCAAGTCACTCACAAAACCTAGTTTTCATTTTTCCATTCTGAAAAATTGGTGTAAATATAGCTAGTTACTAGCATCGCTGGGAAGATTAAGCAAGATATTTTGTACAGGTCCTACACAGCAGCAGAAAAAGGCACTTCCAAATGTGTGAGACAGAGCAGAGGGAAGGAGAGAACCTGACAGTTCACACAAGGAAAGGAAGGTTAACAATTCTGCCCTTCGTTTCTTTTTTTGTATTATTAGTTTCAGAGGTACGATTTCAGTTGCCTATAACTCCTGGTGCACATTACCTCAAGTGCCCTCCTCAATGCCCATCACCTGCCCTTCATTTCTAGAAACTTCTAGAAAGGGCAGCCATGCCCAGGGTGGTTTGTGAGCTCTAGGGTTGGGCTACTTGTTCCAGGGAAAGTGGAGAAATTCCCCAAAAACAGCTCCACTGCAATCCTAGTTTCTCGCATGGTGCCTCATGCAGTCTGTGATCAAGAAATGTTTATGTCAAAGGAAGCCAAGTTCAACTAGATTTTCCTACATATAAGTACTATAAATATTTCATATAGATACTAAATGTAAGTACTAAAAATACTTTCATGCTATTACAATATTTGCTAAATATTAGAGTTTCAGGGATTTGCTCTCTCAAACTTCTCATCTATTTAGGAACGTGAGACTCATTTGTGATTCATGACATTGAGCCCAGGGCCCTAGAAGTGACCAAGCAGGGACAGACCCATGGGTCGACTCTCAGTCTAGGGGACCATGGCTGAAGAGGAGACAGGTAGCCACAGATCCCCAGGGGAAGCAAACACCAAATGTCCACTCCGGAAAATGCCAGGATTGCTGTCCTCAACAAAGTGGCAACTAGCCCACGCCCTTTTCTGCCACTTGAGTATGTGGACACTCATCCCCAACCCCTCCATGGAGAAATCTCCCTGGTGAAACTTTACATCACCTGTGTCCCTCCCAAGCTGGCCAGTGCCTTGGGTAAAGCAGCATGTACCTTTAGACTGGACCACTGGGAATCTGGTAGGATGCCTGTTTTTTCACCCTCCTTAAAAATAACCCAGCAGATTTTAAACTTCCTGCTTCGTAGGAAAAAATAGAACTTGTACTCAGCAATCACGTTGCACATTAGTTCCCATTACTGATGAGGCAGTGGGGTAATGAGTGCCCTATGAAAGGACATGCCTCCAAGTTTAGCTCCGAATATGAAAAGACAATCTGTCGGCGTGAATAGGCAATTAAAAGAGATGCCCTGATGGCATTGATGCGTTCTTTGGATGTTGCTTTCAGAGTTAACCTCGGATGAGTTCTGAATGTTAATGCCACCTTAGAACTCTGGGATGAAGATCTGCCAGGAGAGTTGGCGGGTGGCAGAATGGAGGGGTTCTGGGCTGAGCACCAGTTCCCGCCTCTGGTCCTGCTGCTGCCATTGGCTATTTGGTGACCTTGGTCGGGCCCCTTCTCCATTCTGGACCTACTCTAAATGAAAGCCTTTCTGAGCTGATGTTCTGTGCACCTGGACTGAACACATCCTACTCCTCTTGCTACACTCATGTATTAGAACCTTGTACCATTTAGTGGGATAGGACATTCCAGATTGCATCCAGGAGGACCTAGGTAAAGGAACCTCAGTGCACAATGATGTCTTTGGTAAAAGAGGCAAGAAATCCAGTAAATGCCTTCCAACAAGGCTCCACGCATGTTTTATGATGAAGATGCTTCTCACCAAATCATAGCCTCACGACTAGCATCTTCTTTTTGTTTTGTTCCTTTCTCTTTTTGCTTTTAAATAATTTCAGATTCATAGGAAGTTGCAAAGACAGTACAGAGAGGTCCTTGTACCCTTCACCCACTTGCCCCCAGCGGTAGTAGGATATTGAAACCAAGAAATTGACATCAGCATGATGCGTGTGTCCAGTTCAATGTCATTTCATCTCGAGTATGGATCCGTTTTACCACCACCCAATCACTGTCCCACACCACAAAGGTGTCCCTGTGCTCCCCCTTCCTAGTCACTCCCACACCCTTCCTCTCCTACAATCCCAGCCCTGGCAACCACAGATCTGTGTTCCAGCTCTAAAGGTTTGTCATTTTGAGAGTGTTCTATAAATGCAACTGTGCAATGAGCAGCTTGCTTCACAGCACCATGTCCTTGAGAACCGTCCAAGGATGTTGCATGTATCAAGAACCCGTTCCTTTTTTTTTTATTAAAGCTTTTTTTTTTTAATTTCTTATTTGACAGAGATCACAACTAGACAGAGAGGCAGGCAGAGAAAGAGGGGGGAGCAGGCTCCCCACTGAGCAGAGAGCCCGATGCGGGGCTCCATCCCAGGACCCTGGGATCACGACCCGAGCCGAAGTCAGAGGCTTTAACCCACTGAGCCATCCAGGTGCCCCGAACCCATTCCTTTTTTATTGCCGAATACCATTCCCCTGTGTCCCATCTCCTTTTAACCAAATTCAGGCACATGTCAGGAAGCATGGCAGGAAGACAGCCTGGCTCTGACCGCTTGTTCTCTGCTTGTAGCTCCCAAAAAACAGTGATGTCTCTTGAGAACCAGACATGACTTTCTCATCCTGCAGCATCCAGGCGAGATGGTTTTGTGATGTTAGTCCAACACTTTGGTGTCAGTGATCGATCACGGAGGACCACAGCTCTGCCTTGTCCTAAATGGTCTTTCAGCTTCTATCGTGGACTGACTTCTCCAAACATCTCACTGATGGCACAGGGAAGTGCTTTTCAGACTCACTCTGTGTGCACATCATTGGGGATCTCATTGAAACACAGGTTCTGATTAAGTAAGGCTGGGTCAGGCTTGAAATTCAGCATTTCCAATAAGCATCTAGGTGAGGCTCTTGCTGCCGACCTGGGAAGCACCCCACCGATGTCAAGTATGGCCATCAGAGATTCATCTCTAAAACTTTCTGCTGCTAGACTAACCCGTGGCTTCTGTCCAGTTACCCGCCTCTCTGGAATCTCAACCTTGTGGGTTATTATGAGCCTTTCCTTCCGTCCCAGACCATGAAGACATTTTAGCTATACATCTGGGGAAATCATTTGAAGTTAAGTTTTCCTAGGTGGAGGGTCCAAAGAGTCTAAATTAAGCCCAACGTATTATTCACCCACAACCCCATTGACCTCCAGTTTTCATGGTCTGTTTTTAGTCCACATCAAATGTATTTATGCCCCAGGTGTTTACTGATGCCCCAGCATGCATGTGCGACCTCACCTGCCTCTCTGTTCTGACATGAAGTACCCATCCCCACTCACTTTGGTTTTCCATTTTCCTTCAGCATTGGCAGTAGAAGGAAAGAAGAGAACTCTTGTTTATTGTAAGACTATTTCATGAGACTTCTTTTTGGGCTCACAGATCCCTCCTGAGAATGGCAAGGACACCCAGGAGGACCAAGAAGGGAACGATCAAAGACAACTGTCCCTCCCATTTTCACTAAAATTACTTTGATAGTGCAGCAGGATGAGGGAAGCATCTGGTTCCAAATGGCTGCTGGGTGACCTTGAGACTTGCCAGCCGTTTGCTGTGGGGAGTGAGTGGGTGGCAAGAAGAAAGAATGGCAGATTTTATCCATAATTACTCATTACTTTCTTTCCTTGTCAAGCAAATGACTTTTCAGCACTTCAAAGGAATCCCTCTCATACATTAAATATTGTGGTTGGGGGGCTCTCAGAGATTGTTTTCTGTTGAGCCAGTAATAAGAAAGTACATAAAGTCTTTTTTTTTCCCTAGAAGTTCCTTAGACCAGGGAATGAATATCTACCCCTGATATGTGAGAATTTCAGCTGACCTGTGAGTTTAAGGAAAATCAGCAATATGATACGGTTGCTCGGAAGAGCTCATTTAGCTGTAGGCTACATTAATAGAAGCATAGTCATTAGAATGAGGAGGTGATGATGCTCCTTTCTGCACTGAAGAGATCCTTCCTGGAGGCGTGCATTTGGTTCAGGGCCTACATGAGTCAGTGTTCCTAGAAACAAGTAACTCTGACTAATTTAAGAAGAAAGGGGATTTGATATTAGACAATTCAAACATTTGTTGATGGGCTGGAAAAACCACTTGAAAGAGCTTTTAGGGATGACTTACAAGCCATGACACAGGAAAGGCCTGCTGAAGTCCTTGTTGTTGCTTCTGCCACCAAACGCCATGAAGGCCAAAGTCAGTAATGGCAGCTCCAGGGTGACAGAGGACCTGATTTCCATGACGACTATGACCATAAGCAGCAGGACCACTCCTCCCACAGGACTTCACCTGCAAACCCAGCAAAAAGATCAAGGCCTCTGTCTCCACTTGAACCACAAAATAGAAGCTCCCGTTTCCTCATGGTGTCCCCTTCGGGATCAGGCTTTCATTCCAGCACCACCTCGGTCACGTGACTGTGCTTAGCTGGGGGGGGGGGGGCACGGGAGTTTCAGTTATTACTGCTGCCTTTGGGGGACAGGACGGATCCCAGGGGATTTCTATGGAGAAAGATGATGGGAGGCCATGAACATGACAGATGTCCCCTGTTCTTATTGAAGGTCACAGACTTATCAGAAGAAAGTAACCAGATGGTGAAAGAGCCACTGAAGGAATGGGGAAGTTTGGAGCATAGACGGGAAGACCTGGGTATGAATAAGAAATTTTAAAAGTCAGAGCAAAGTCTTCTAAAGATGGAATGAGCTGACACAGGGGCAGTGAGGTCCCCATCACAGGAAGCATTCAAGAAAATGCTGGTCAACCACTTGATAGAGATACAGGCAATAAGGGGGGGGGCAGAATTTAAAGGTCCCTTACATCTCAGAGATATTGTTATTATCTGTTCTCTCCTTCTGATATTAATCATCTATTTGGCCTCAGAAAACCAATCCATCTTGATATATCTTATGTAGAATTTGTAATGACCTCCCCGCCTTCATTTTTTGTCAGTGCTGCATTTTATTAAAGCCTGTTTCCCCATTTATCCTCATCATGTTAGTGAGGCAGCAGATCAATTCATTACTCTTATCTAATATAGGAGGAAGAGAAATGGTCTCCGAACCCTCACCAGCTGGAAAGAGAAAAAGTAGCTAGCAGCAATTCCGTTACTGAAAAATGGGACTTCTTTTTATAAAGGGGGAAAAAATGGATTTTAGTTAAGCAATCAAGTTAGGGAAGGGCCAGTTGTGAGAGTAGAATGAAATCCACAAACTGCGCGTGTCAATATCACATCCATTGCATTTTTAAAACCAGAGTCAACAGAGAAAAACCAGGAGCATGTGTAAGTTTGGCCACCGGGGCAGGCCAGCCTCAGTCTTCCCTCCTCCATAATGGGGATGCCGCTGCACTGACCTAGCAGGCGAGGGAGCGATGGCGGGCTTCAATCGCTTGTAGGTAGGGCTCTGTCACAAGACAGCACACCTTGTCCACCAAACCGGGGAAGCAAGAGGGAAGCTGGCTCATTGGCTCCCATGTCGCTGATTGGCTCAATCCACTGCGCCCCCAGCCTCAGGTCCCCACAGGTCAGCAGTGGCTCTCTCAGCATCCTTCCCAGGGCCCCTGCCAGCTCCCCTCCTACCACACTGTTGAGTGCCAGGAGTCACCCATCGGGGTCCAGTTTAATTAGTGACACTCCCTTGACAGCCTCACTCCCTGGAGCCCCCAGGGGACACCAGCCCTGTGTTCATCTCCTGCTCAGAGCTCTCAAGTATGGAATCTTACTAAGTAACTGTCAGCTGGTTGTCACATTTCATCCTAGAGGTGACGGAAACAATGTTCAAGGATCGTGCCTCTGTGTGCTGCTTCGAAGATGCTTCCATGTGGCTGAAATGGCATTTCCAGGGCACTGGAGAGCAGTGCGTTTCTCATCCCTGTATATTTTGTGTCCCTCTTTTACACCTCTGAGTGCAGAATTTGGCCTGGAAGGACGGGTAGGTTTTAGAGAATGGCTGTCCTGACGGATGAAGGACCACCACAGCTCAATCCTGTGCATACTTACCAGGGAGAAACCCTTGCAATGTGTAGAAATACGAAAACAAGTAGAAATCCAACATGGCTCTGACTCATCACAGTGAGATCTAATGTTTATCAAGCATTTATCCTGCCATGGACACTGAACCAAGTGCTTTATGAACACTATCTCCATCCTCACCGTGACTCCTATATGATGGGGATTTGTATTCCCATTTTACAGAGAGGGAAACTGAGGTGCAGACAGCAGGGCTAAATGTGTGTGCAGCGCTGAAATGTAGGTGCAAACTTCATTGGTCTGACTTCTAAGCAAGCTCTTACCCTTTGCCATGCTCTTTGTTTAAAGTGCCTCCTTCCAGGGCACCTGGGTGGCCAGGGCTCCTGGCAGGCTCAGTCAGCGGGGCATGCAACTCTTGATCTCAGGGTTGTGGGTTCGAGCCCCACATTGGGTTTTAAAATCTTAAAATATATAAAAAATAAATTAAAAATTTTTTAAAAGGGCAACTGGGTGGCTCAGTTGGTTGGGTGACTGCCTTTGGCTCAGGTCATGATCCCGGAGTACCGGGATCAAGTCCCGCGTCAGGCTCCCGGCTCCGGAGTCTGCTTCTCCCTCTGACCTTCTCACCTCTCATGCTCTCTCTCACTGTCTCTCTCTCAAATAAATAAATAAAATATCTTTTAAAAATTCTAAAATAAAATGCCTCCTTTCAATGGAGGTGGGAAAGGAATCCTTCTTCCTCTCTGCTGTTTAAAAAAAAAAATGACCATTCAGATAGCTGTTCAGAAGAGGAAGAAAAAACCTTCTGGGGCCAGGCGAAGGTTAAGCATGTGTGTCTGTGGTGAGCTGTTGTGCCAAGGTCAGCTTCCTCTGGATGCAATTTTTTGTTTGTGAGTTTTGTTTGGGAGAGACAGGAGTGTTGAGTGTTATAAAGGGTCAGTTCAGATGGACCAGTCCTCAATGGGTATTGATGGTTACTGGGGACAAAGGCGAGGAAGCTGGGGTCTCTCAAGGTGCTTCCTGACACACAGACACAGCCTGGGGACAGAGCTGCTGCCAGGCCAACTCCTGGTGTAAAGGCACCACCACCCCTATGAACCCCCACCCCTGTACCTCTTGGGCAGATGGGCCCAAAGGTCACACTGATAGTTGAGGTCATGTTCTGCGAGGCCATGCATCAGACAGGCAGGAGACATGGTTGGCCCATTATGCCTCTGAGCCCACACCTTTCCCATCTCAGATTTTTTTTTTTTAAGATTTTTATTTATTTGACAGAGACACAGTGAGAGAGGGAACACAAGCAGGGGGAGTGGGAGAGAGAGAAGCAGGTCTCCTGCTGAGCAGGGAGCTTGATGTGGGACTCGATCCCAGAACCCTGGGATCATGACCTGAGCTGAAGGTAGCCACCTAACGACTGAGCCACTCAGGCGCCCCAGATTTTTGGCTCTTATTAAGCCAAGGTCCCACCCACCTGGGTCCTCAGCCGTGCTCATAAGTAGAGAAAGCATCTGGAAAAGTTCTCTGATGGCTGATTTCACCCCCAAACAGTGGCTCGGTGATTGGCATCGCTGACCCAGGAATGCATATGGAAGAGGCCCCTCCTGGCTTGTGGGATTTGCCCTCTGCCACACGGAGGGGGGTGGGGGTGGGGGGGAGTGGGTGTGGCTTATTTCTCTTTCCAGGCCCAGGGAACAATCTGAGTTTGGGAGGTTCAGGTCTTAGTCCCTTGTTACAGCTGAGAAAGACTTCAACGTCCCAACTGCCTCACAGAGCTTTGGAAGAGAGCGAAGGCCCCCCTTCCGAGGTGGAAGACAGTGGACCCCAGGCCCCGTGCCTGCTGCCCATCAACTGGGCTGCTTCTTTTGGCCTCCACACGGAGGACGAGAGGTTCCTTTGCTTTCTGCTGCCACGGGCACTAGAAAACCAAATTTTGCTTTTAGCAGTAACCTCTCAGAAGGACCAAAAAATAAGCCACCAGAAACTCCTCCAGCTTACCTGGGCATTTTCATGGGTTTTGTTTGGTTTTTTAAGATTGACTGACTGCTTTTAGAGAGTGCGTGGAGGGGATAGAGGGAGAAGGAGAATCTCAGGTTGACTCCCCACTGAGCACAGAGCCCCATGCGGGGCTTGATCTTACCATACTGAGATCATGACCTGAGCTGAAACCAGGAGTTAGACGTTCAGCCCACTGCGCCACCCACGCGCCCCTGGGGTTGTTTTATTTTTTAATGGGCCAGTTTGACCTGCAACCCAGTTCTGTCTGCTCCCATTTCAGACAGTACACACAGCATCTTCACCTCCAAAACATCTGTACTCAGGAGAACAGAGCCCAGGGGCAGCCTGAGAAAGCCCAGGATGCACATGGATTTTGTTGTCTTGTTTTGCATCGGTAAAACCAGGAGACCCGTAACTCCTGGTTGGGGTTGTCAAGGCGGCGGGCAGTCAGGACACTGAACATCAGATGGTGTGGCCATGGGCTCGGGCTGAGCTGGAAGGAGGGTCACCCGAGGGGCTTTTAGGAACGCCAGCCTTGAGGAGGGCGGTCGGGCCTCATTTCAGGTTTGTCGTGTCCATCATCCTGTGCTCGTGTTCAAGTAGAGTGGTAGACAGCAGGTAGGGCTGGCCGTGAACCGAGGAGTTTTCTGATTGGGTAAAGTCCTTTAACTGTCCACTGAGGAGGTTACGGCCCAGCTGCTGCTTCTTCTGGGGCCTCTTCTATTTCAAAGGAGAGAAACAGCACAGCAGAGACTGGAGCCCCAGTTCCAGGACCAGCGTGCCAGCCCCACGCCTCCTTCAGAAACTCCACTGTTCTTGGCACCTCAGGGCAAGTCTGATGCTTCCTCTAATCCCCCCCCCCCAATTCCTCCACTGCTCGGAGCTGATAGTTTTCCTAAAAGAAGTACTCCATTTCCTTGCTTCTCAAAGTGGGGTCCACAGACAGTTACACGAGCTCATGGGGAGTCCGTTGGGAATGCCAAATCTGACCCCTTACCCCAGACCCAGTGCCCTGGAATCTGCCTCTTCCCCAGAGGCCCAGGCGAATGCCGAGCTCCTGGAGTCTGAGAAGGGCAGGCTGCTGGGAGTGCATCAGGCCCTTCTGTCTAAGGACAGGGCAAACGTGCCTGGAAAGGTGATCTGTATGTGGTCAGGACTTGGGGAGCAGAGCAGGGTGGGGTGCGGGAGAAGATCCTCTGGGTGTTTGATTCATTTGGCTGTAATGAGTCATTTTAAGACCGCCACACTCTCTGAGTGTCCCAGAGAGTCAATTGTGCACCCTTCTTCTGCCAGTAATTTCTCCCCTGCCTAGAGGTGGGAGATGCTTTTCTAGCCTGCTGTGAATGTCTGGTAAATTACCTTACCCACTTCTTTCCTGCCTGTGGCGCACCAGGGGGGACGTTGTGTCCAAAGCCTTGGAACACGGTGTACACAATCACCCTTTCCAGCCACCTGTTTCTGCTGACGACTTTAGGCATTAGCTTCTTTATCAAACATTAGATAAAAACCATCCCACTCTGGGGAAGAATGACACGGAAAGTTAAGGGCTGTTTATAAAACTGCACACACAGGCATGGGGTTTGCCATAAGCTGCTTGTGTCCCAAGAGGCAGACGGGCCACTATGGGCAGGAATGGAGAAGAGGATTGAAGGAAAGAATCGAGAAAGCTTGAAAGAGGTTGTATGAGCTCAGGGACCCCGTGGCAGTCGGAAACGGCTTCCTTAGATATGTCTTTGAGAGCGTGAAAGTTATAACAAGAAACTGTCATTTTTATGGAGAACCCCTAACTCCTAGGATTCCAATCTTTCCAATCCTTCAGGTTATGTCATTATATCCCTACTAAGGAAACACGACTTTTTCATCCCGGGGAGACTAAAGCTTTGCCTCCAGTGCAGCATGGAGAAGGACAATGGATCAATTATCTAGATAATTCAAGGGTAACCTCCCCCTTCAGCTACCCCTGCGCACAAGCCATCGTCCTGTCCTTCACCAAGAAGCTCTGACCAGGGGCACAAACCCCATGACTGGGACTTGGTTTAGCAAACCGCCTGCCTCGTGACACTATGGCACCGGGCGGGGGAGGGGCGGGGGAAGGATTTTGCCCCCGGGAACATTTGGCGACGTCTGGAGACATTTGTAATTGTCCCAACTGAGGGAGAGAGATGCCCCTGGCAACCAGTGGGCTAACCATCCCACAATGCACAGGGCCCAATGCACAGGGCAGGCCCCACATGACAGAATTATCTAGCCTCCCATGTCAGCAGTGCCGAAGTAGAGAAGCTCAGTTCCCAGGAGATGGGCTTGGGTCTTCACTCACTGCGCAGCATGGTGGTTTGGAAGGAATTTCTTCCCCATAGGTTCCTGAATCACAGGAAAATCAACAGGAACACAGTCTCTCTAGCAATGAGCTCAGATTCTCCGCGCCCCGCCCCCTCTACCACCCTGCCCCGCCCCTGGCCAAGGCCAAGGCCAGCCACATTCAGCCAGGTCATCATGGGCTTCCTCAAACTGCAGAGCATGCTCATTTATATTCCATCTTCCAGGGCATTTCTGGAAGAAATGTTTCCCAGTCCTACTACTTTGGCATAGATTAGGGCCTCTGGGAGGCCAAGAGACACCCAGGTCACATCTGTTTTGGAAGTTCCAGGTATAAAAAACGAAGAAAGACAAAAATAAGATGATAAAAATTTCAGTGCATTTTAAATATTTGCAAATAAGAAATTAATACTGTCCCCAAAGAATGGAATCAATATGCTTGTACCAGTCAGGATATCATTGCAATATCTCTACATTTCGTATGTTCATTCATTGTGCCCTACAGTCAGGGTCATCCTGTGATGGAATCCAACCCTGAGAGTGCACAGTGAGAGTTTTCCTTTCTTGAGTCCTGCCGGTGTGTCTCTGTGACCAGGAATAGGGCTTACTGGGAAAAATATTAAAGATTTAAATGTACAGCTATTGGAGGCTATGTCATAAGGAGCAGCAAAAGTCCAAAGGCAAAAAATAGTAGTTTAAACATACTGGGGTGCCTGGGTGGCTCAGTGGGTTAAGCCTCTGCCTTCAGCTCGGGTCATGATCTCAGGGTCCTAGAATCGAGCCCTGCATCAGGCTCTCTGCTCAGTGGGGAGCCTGCTTCCCCTCCTCTCTCTGCCTGCCTCCCTGCTTACTTGTGAGCTCTCTCTCTCTGTCAAATAAATAAAAATTTAAAAAAACATACAAATACTTATTGTATGTCCTGGTAGTAATCTGAGTGTGTGTGTTTGTGTGTGTGCACAAGTGTGTGTTTGTATAAATGTGTGTATATGTATATATACATACATATATCCATGTGTATATGTACATATACATATATACACACACACATATAATCTCAACCCTTTGTTGTTATTAATCTCATTTGACAGACAGGAAAACCAAAATAGAAATAAAGTGATGCCCAAGGTCACATACCTTATCAATGGATCCGTGAGTAGAATCAGGTATGTACATAAAATCATGAGAGTTTGACTCCAGAGACCACACCTGTGGCTCTGTCCATTGACAGCCTCTCAAAGGGAGATAAGAAGTTGTGTAGCACCATAAAAGGGCTTTAGAAAGCATCTCGAGAAGGTACAGGGCAATGACAACAGGGCAGGTGTTAGAGTCACAAAGATCTGAATTCTAATCCTGGTTCAGACCCTTCGCTGTGAGGCTTTGGGCTCCTTCCTTAATCTAAAGCCACTTTTCTCAGCTGTAATTGGACCTGGTGGTCCCCAAATGTCCAGTGAGGCTGTGTTAGGGTCTGAGCATTAGCCCGGAAACATGAGGGGCACACAGCATTACGATGATAAAACTGAAGCTCAGAGAGAGCAAGTGTGTTCCCCAAGGCCACACAGGAAAGCACTGACAGGCCTCTGAATACGTGGTCCAGTGTTCCTTACACATCAGTTGCTCTAAACCATTTCATCAATCTGGCCCCTTCCGTCCCCTAACGGAATCTTTCTCAAATTGACCATTTCAGAGCTCCAGATAGGATTCTCTCACCTGCAAGTCTATGTGGTCATACTTGGTGGGCTGTGCCAAATGGGGTGCCGTGGGATTAAGCAATCAGAACCTACACAGTCCAAAAAAGAGTGGGGGAAAGGGTTTATATTCCAAGCATAATCCTGGAGTGTCCACTAGGTGGAGCCATGCTTCTGCATTCAAGGTCCCAACGTTTTTCTAGATTAGAGCATGAATTTGGCTCTTAAGTGAGGTACTGAAAAGGTTCACTCATTCATTCACTCACTCACTCATTCAATAAATAGTTACTAAGCACCTACTCTATGCATGACACGTGATACAACAGTAAACACTGTAGTTCTTTTATTTATTTATTGTTTTATTTAAATTCAAATTTGTTAACACATAGTGTAGGATTGGTTTCAGGAGAACACTGTAGTTATGAACACTGTAATTAGAATCTGACAGGGACGCCTTGGTGGTTCAGTGGGTTAAGCCGCTGCCTTCTGCTCCGGTCATGATGCCAGGGTCCTGGGATTGAGTCCCGCATGGGCTACTTGCTCGGCAAGGAGCCTGCTTCTCTCTCCGCCTCTGCCTGCCTCTCTGCCTGCTTATGTGCTCTCTCTCTCTCTCCTTCTCTCTGACAAATAAATAAATAAAATATTAAAAAAAAAAAAGAATCTGACAACATCTCTGCTTCTGTAATGAACCTCACAGCCAAGCAAGAACTTTATCCCTGGCAACCAATGGGCTAACCATCCCACAACCAGTGGGCTAACCATCCACTCACTCCATCCTCAGCAGGGGGCCAGATTTCTTCCCAAAATGTGTATTTGGCATGTATTTCCTACCAAGCTCTGGGAACACTAAGAGGAATCAGACATAGTCTAGTGGTGGAGACACATTGCCTGCCCTGGGCAGTGACTGCTGCGTGCTACTGGCCAGATGAACCCAGAACTCCTCTTTAGGATTTTTTAAAAATAAAGCCAAGTCCTTTGTCCTTTGGCATCCTGAAAGGGGAAATCAAAACCTTTGCCCACCCATACTCTCTCTGCTTCTCGTCAACAGTTGGCTCCTATTTGCTGTCCCCCCAGAAATCTCTTTGTGCTACCAAGGTGGGGCTTGAAATTGCAAGAATGAGATTGATTTTTTTAAAGATTTATTTATTTATTGGGAAGAGAAAGAGCAGGGGGAGGGCCAGAGGGAAAGCAAAAGAGAGAATCTCAAGCAGACCCTGAACTAAGCGAGGAGCCCAACATGGGGCTCGATCCCACAATCCTGAGATCAGCACCTGAGCTGAAACCAAGAGTCAAATGCTCAACCGTCTGAGCCACCCAGGCGCCCCAAGACTGATTTCATTATAGGTGGAGTAGGCGAAAGTGTTCACTCTTCCCTGGGCACACATTTGTGCCTCCCCTTCCAAGAGAGGCTCTGTAAGTATAGATGGAACCTTGTAGGCTGATGTCGGGAGGCCCAGGCTCTGAGCCTAACATGATGTGTGGTCATGGATCGTCACATTCTCTTTCAGACCTCAGCCTCCTTATCTTCAGTAGACTATGTAAGGCCACAAATTCTTTACAGACCTTCCCAGCAGGAGATGGTGTCTTTCCCCCACTGGATCCCAGAGCCAGCCACCCTCCAATCCACATCTCATCATCTCTCCTATATTAGCCATAGGGATCCTGCCAGAGGTTCTCCCACTGTAACTCTGCCCTCAATGTGCATTTCACACAGATCAAATGATGTGAGAACAAGTTAGATCACATCACTCATCTGCCGCACCCCCACTGATCACAGCCGTCCTCCCTTCCATGAACTTCAAGACTGGGCACCATGCAGCTCCCCACCCACTTCTCTGCCTGTCTCCCCCTTAGTCACACTGTGCCAGGCCTGCATCTGGGACTGTGACCCCAGGACCACACAGCTGGTCCTCTAGAGAGAGCTTGGAGCTGAAAACCAGGCAGAACTTGAGCTGGAAAGCATATGGGATTGAAATTTCACTTTAAGATAAACATTCCTCTATCCAGAAGCTAGGGGAGACCAGAAAACTTCTCCTTGAACCTGCGGGGGGAGTTTTTCTAAGAGGAGGGGAGGGTGGTGGCATGAAGGAAGCTGGGCTTCCAGAAACACGGTTTCTGGTGGATGCTAAGGGGTCAGAAACCTGGGCTGTCGTCCTGCAGCTGGCCAATGAGCAGATGAGTGAGTCCCCAGTTAGGATGCTGTAACTGCATTTGATTAATTTATTTGGTTTTCCCCTGACTTACAGCTCTGACCTCCATTAGAGTAGAAGCTCCTGGGACATAATCACCTTCATAACTCCCTATCTCCCAAACGGAACTCTGCACAAAGGCGGCAAAGAGAACGTTTGCTAAGTATTGTGAGCAACAGTCCTTTCTAGCCAGCCATGCCTGATAGCAGCACCCCAATTTTCTTCTAGGGCACACTCCCTTCCCTGCTCTCACCCATGTGCTCCATGTAAGGGCTCACTCCCTCCCCAGCTCCAGAGCTGGACACACGGTCAGGTCCAACCAAGCAAAACATCACTTTCTCCCAAGCACACTTACTGATTCAGAAATGGGCAAGTGACTGTTCCAGGACCGAGGAGACAAAGGAGACAGAAGAGGGGATAAAAGCAAGTTCTCTTCTGCTCAGGCTGCAAGAAGCAAGGATGCTGCAGGCTTGAAGCTGCTGAAGGCCTAGAATTAGCCAACACAGTCAAAGCTGCAGAGGATGGGAGAGGTCAGATCCTGGTAACATGCTTTAAGCCTGTGAATCCAACTGAGTCAGAAGCCATTTCTGTCACTGGATTCTTGAATCATCTGAGCAGATAATTTCCATTTCCTGTCTAAGGTAATTAGAATAGAGTTACCTGTCACTCACATCCAAGAGTCCTGACAGAAGAATGAATGAAGAATGAAACAGAAAACACTGGCACAGAGGAAAGGATTCTGTGCTAGGAGCCAAGACAGTGTCTTGTCATTTACTATGTGACCCTGGGCAAGTTCCCTGATGTCTCTAGACTTCAGTTACTATGTGACCCTGGGCAAGTTCCCTGATGTCTCTAGACTTCAGTTTAGAACTCTGATATCTTTCATTTATTCAACATTTATGCCCATTCATTGTGCCAGACACCATGCTAGGTGTTGGCTCTTCTATGGTAACAAACCCTCATGGTTCCTGTTCTCATGGAAATGAAGTTCACTAGAAAAACAAAGTAACATTTCTGCATACCTGATTTTTGTCACTGGGAAATCTGTTCGTGGTATAAGTCTCCAGCAGTTAACTGGTAATGATCTCCTTATTCCTTCCACCCCTCATCAGCTACTATTGGGATTAGCTGGAGGAGAGGCAGGAAAGAGAGCCTCTTATGGTCAGGGAGGAGGGTACCCAAACTTCACTTCCTACCAGAGCTCACGACCAATCAGAACTAATGTTTACGAGCCTAATTATACACAGCACTGAGCTAGAGTGTGTACCAAGAGCCTGGCTTGGGCCTGGGTCCTCTCCTTTGGGACCTTTAGCTCTAAGAATAGCCAACCTGCAACCAAGGACATTTTTTTTCTGGCCTCTGGCAAAGAGACTTTTCTGACTCAAATACACTCATCAAGCGTTCCCAAGATTCAGGCTTAGAAATGGAGCTACTTAAGCTCAATCGTTTTCAATTCTTGTTATAAAGAATAATGCTAACTTCAGTTGGATTTTCATTTTTAAAGGGAATTTACAACTTGGGCTGAAGTGGTCAAACGTCCAAAATAAATACGCCCATCATCCAAATGGAAGCTTAGCAGGCCTCAAATAACCAGAGTTCTATCCCACCTTCTAGGCTTTCATTTGCTCATTCATTTAACAAATAGTTGTCAGGCAGCTCAGCTGGTTAAGTGTTGCTTTCAGCTCACGTCATGATCCCAGGGTCCTGGGACTGAGCCCTAAGTCAGACTCCCTGCTCAGTGGGGAGTCTGCTTCTCCCTCTCCTTCTGCTCCTCCTCCTGCTTGTGCTCTCTCTCCCTTCCTGTCAAGTAAATAAATAAAATATCTTAAAAAATAGTTATCAAGTGTCCACTCTGCACCAGGCACCATGATAAAGCAGCAGCTGGTTCCTAAGAGGGCAGCCCATGGAGGGAAGAGATCCAGAGGCAAACACTCAAACAGAAGCCTATTTCTTGTATTTCCATCCGCACACCTGACTGAGCCCAGCCAAGTGTTATTAAATCAGCCTCTACTAATAAATCATTTCACGTGCCCTCCTCTAAATATAGCACAGGTGCTTGCCTGCTCCAGTTATTATTGCTGCATTTTAAAAATGACCTCAAAACTTAGTGGTTTGGTACGTAATGCCACCAAACTGCAC